>OOFB01014748.1:33174-52292 GCA_900323305.1 Trachyrincus murrayi | reverse complement strand
GGGGGGGGGGGGGGGGGGGGGGGAACAGTCAAGGTCATACTCTCACTATCCTCCTGAGCCACCATTGGCCAATCTGAACTTGCGCTGTATGACATGACTTCTTGCCGTTTCCTTAATGTTGCAAATGTACTTATTTTAGCAGCCATAAACAAACAGGTTTGGCTAGAAAACCAATTACAGATGGAACAGAACAGCATAATGGAGGGTGTAAGGCTGTTAGTTCAGGGTTTTTTTGGAGCATAGTGGTCTGACAGTGGTCTTGTACCCACAAGCCGGGTTAGAAAGCAATTAATGCGGTGCTAACATTTTATTCTCTCTCTTAGGAGTCGTTTGCTGAACACCTGGGCTATCCGAACGGCATCATCAGTGGGTGCGTTTCGTTTCTTCACAATGTTTTTTAGCACATCGCCTCGCGTTTGAAGTGTACAACATGGATTTACGTGATTAGATATTTCCAAAGATAAAAAACTGATCGCGCTGTTTTGATATGAATGCTGCTACACCTTGACGACGGAGGTGTGGTTTTTCACTTTGGATGGCTATATATATAGTGTCGTGGTGGTCTCTTGCTCCTCTGTGTGAATCATTTTTAATAGAATGATTAAACATAATCACCCTATTCTTGTTCAGCTCGGGGGGATTTTCTTTTATCCAAATATCCATCATGGGGCTAGCATAATAATAACTAATACGAGTAACTATATATATATATACAGTATATCTCTATAAAGAGGAACCAAAGTGGTTGGTGGTGGTTCAGCTGTCAACTGCCAAGAGACAACTTGGTAATTCTGTAACCAGAGGGGGCCAGAGGAGGTGGGCAGTCCTGCAAGAGAAGGTCACAGCCGAGACACTTGTTTGTCTCTTTTCATAATGTCAGCGACAGAATAAACCAGGAAACCTCCACCCAGACACTATGGCTGCGTGGGAGACGGAGCCGGTCTCCGGGGTACAGGAGCTATAAAAGCACTGTGTGTAGGATGAGGCAAGGCATTATGATGGCATTATGCCATCATAATGCCTTGCTATCTGTCTATCTGTCTTTCTGTCTGTCTGTCTGTTATATGATGTGATATGATGAACGTTTTGCATAAAAAGAAAAGATCACCTCATCCCTTAGGGAAAAAAGAAATGTGGTCCCTAAGTAAGCTCTTTTGGTTCCTAACTATGTCATTACCACAAACAATATTGTTTTCTTTTTATTGAATAAAATGTACAAGAATTTAAGGAATACAAAACAATGTAAACACTGTGTACATTAATGCCTTTATTTTGTCTTGCACTGGCACTTAACTTGGTGGTGGATATAATTAGATACAAGATGAAAAGAGATGTTCTTTATGAATCCCAGACGGGGAATGTGGGTGATACAGCAGAAAGGACAGGACAGTAATGGTCATAGTGAACATACAAAAAAAGAGATGAAATAAAAGCGATTCATAAATAAAAATCAATAATGTACTGTGCCGTGTATGGCATTTGTTGTTCCAGACCCGACCTCTACCGAGCCTCGGGGAAGTTTGAGTTGCTGGACCGTATCCTACCCAAGCTGGAGGTGACAAACCACCGGGTGCTGCTCTTCTGTCAGATGACCACTCTCATGACCATCATGGAGGACTACTTCTCCTATCGCAACTTCACCTACCTGCGCCTTGATGGTAAGCAGCGCATACCCATACGCCTCTTTCACACATAGTTCCTGGTAAATGACTGGGATAACCTTTCAGGCACCGCGAGTGATTTTCACTATTCACATATGCACATATCACTATGTTGTGGAACATTTCCGTCTTTGTGCGATTTCACACGTGGCATAGCAACGCCGGAACAGATGGGCCAAGGGACAGTCCAGCAGATGGCTGTAATGCAACACTTATGGATGCCGACTAAGACTCAAAAGAAGAGGAAATGAGAGGGAGGGACTGAGAGGAGCTCCCTTATTTCTGAATCTGTCCGGTTTCCAGCCGTTCTTGAAAAAAGGAGCTTGTTTGAAAACAAAATAAGTTGTATTGATATCACCCGAAAAGCATTGGCGCCTCAAGATAAACAGTCGCAGATTCAAATACGTTTGCTCGCTCCACGTGGACGCGCCTTACGTCAGACGGACGTAACCCTTTACGTCTCCCTGCAATGTTACTAGGTCTTGAGGTGGGAAATTGGTGGTACAGATTTTCCTGGGATTTTGATCCCTGTTCCCATTCACACATGACCCCCGTGCAGGAAAGGTTCCGGAAGGTCTATGGGATAGTCTGCATGTGTGAAAGGGGCTATACATGACCCCTTTCTAGCCGAGCAGTGTTGTTGTTTTTAATATGGTATTAATGCCACGGGGTGGTAATGAAAGGGTAGTCTAGTCTAGTTGTACAATGTTGTGATCAATAGTTGCTTTGTGTAGTTCTAATCCTAAGGCTTTAAGGTCAATCACATTGAGCTGTGTTTAAATTGCTCTTTTTCTTTTTCTTTGCTCATTTCGTCTTGTCGTGTTATCAGATCTTTTCTATATCACAGTCTAGATCCCAGAGTCAATATTAACTGTATCACATGAGTCAGTATTACCGAGTGACATGAAGCGTCAAAGTGGTCAGTGGTAGCCGACTTTGGTGTACAGGCTAACTAGGTAAACTACGGGGCCCCAGGCCTAATATTTAGCTCTTTTATTTAGCTCTCAAATGACAATATTGATTTATAAATGACTTATATTGCAAGGCTAGGCTGAGAGAGGGGTCATGAATTGTAGCTGTAGTTATCCTGGTCCACTGCAACGCGATTTCTGGTCTCTTACTTCCTATGAGCTGTGTACGCCAGTCAACAGTCCCCGGAGTGAGAAGTATAAGAGCATGACAAGAAGAAGAACAACAAAACACAAGGGAGAAGAATTTGACAAAGCAATATCCAAAACATGTAATGAAAACGGTTATCCCTCCATCGGAAGTCCCTCCGTCTCTCTCGCCCCTCGCCGCTAAACCCATGTAACTGAAACGGATATCGCCCCCTCCGAAGCATGCTGGAAAGTCCCGCCCACACATGTGAATAACATGTGAATAACACACATGTGAAGCACACCGTTCCAGGCGTTCCATCATGAGGGGCCCTGGGGCCAAGGTTATTGCAAGGCACAGCACTGAGAAAACCCTTAAAGCATCATTAACATTTGGTAGAGGTTTGGGTTGTGTAGTTACCTTGCCATGATGTGACTCCAAATATTGGCAAGATATCTTCAATAGTTGCTCCGTAGATTCAAACTTGGTAATCCGAAAAGTGTTTTTTTCGCTCCCCCGTTGACTTAACATTGCACGGCGATAGTACGATACACAGTGTTTGCACTAATCAAACAAACTGGACTTTGTCCTCAAGTGTACTCTGATCCGGCCCCGGGTCCCTAATGTGAAAGTCTCACGAGCTTCCTGGAACTTTGATGTTCAACTAGGTCATACTTTACTTCACAGCCTCTATAGTTATAGTCCACGTGCCTCTATAGTTATATATATATATATATATATAATAATAGGCACTGACCTTGTCAAGCATAGTGCCCATCAGATGTCCTTTCTGTTCAAGTTTGCGCAGCTCCAAAACTTTCCTTCTCCACGAGTCATACATGGTCACTTTGTATTCCCGGCCAATCGATTGCCTATTGATCTTTATTACAAAGCAGCTCACTCATTCACGGTTACAAAGCAGTCTCAGCGTTTTAATCATTGCACATTATGCTACGGACATTTCAAGTCGCTCCGTCAATTGCAGGAACCACGAAGGCTGAGGACCGCGCTGACCTGCTGAAGAAATTCAATGAGAAGGGTTCTCAGTTCTTCATCTTCTTGCTGAGCACCAGAGCCGGAGGTCTCGGCCTCAACCTGCAGGCGGCCGACACCGTGGTCATCTTCGACAGCGACTGGAACCCCCACCAGGTTCGTCTGTGGATGCATCGGATCTCCACGTTTTGTCTTTTTCAAAGTGCTGCTCACAAGTCTGCATCTAGTTTCTTAATGAAACTGTTGCTGGTGTTTTCTCAGTCCACCCACTAGTTCCATCCCTAACCCCTCTTGTTTATATATATCCCCCTCTAGTATATCCCCCAAACTCACTCAAAGTAAGCACAGATTTGTAGTCAGGCTAGAAGACGCTACTCCACCATAGTGATAAAACATTTATGAACAGTAGCTAGTCGATAGAGGGGGATCACATTCTCTCACCGCTATGTCTGGCCCCACTGGAGGCCTGTAAAATAAAAAACTAAATAGTTCCAAGAGAATGCAATATACTGTCATCCCCATGTCCCTAAAAAAACTAGATTTAGGGCTATAATTAGATCGTTATTGGTTAGAAATGGCATAGCCATCTGTCAGCTATTAGTGAGTGAAATGCGGTGTGAAAATATCGAGTTGTAGGGTTGGGCCGGTGTAACATTTTTCAAACCGGTTTGATAATTAGTCGAACACCGTTCGACTAATTATCGTACCACTATATCGTACCGGTATATCGATCTTTACCACCAGATGGCGCATTCGTCCACAACGCAGCTGCTGACAAGTGGAAGCAACCAATAGCAGAGCTGGATTGTATTTTATCCAGCGCTAGTTTCTAGCGAACATGGAGGAGAAACTATTCGTTGACATCTCCGGTTTCCTGGAGCTATAATCAGTCCGTTTGTCTACTGGGACACAAACATAGATGCAAACGTGGCCTTTATTTCTGTTTGTTGTATTGTGTACTGAGAGCAAAGAACCAGGTCAAATGCATTGTGTGTGGAAACATACTAGGGGCCAAAGATACGATTCTGATTCAATTATTAGATTAGATTCAACTTTGATTCCAATTATGTTGCCATGTATACAATAGCCGAAAGGCAATTGTTTGAAAATATGCTTTGTTTACAAAATAATAAACAGGGGAAACGTGGAAAATAGTTTATTTGATCATGCTTCCTGGGGCTGCCGAGAGCTCTACAACAAACTTGATATCTGTCACAACCGAACGTGGCGTCTGCAGCGCTGCTTGAACCACTCGCCTCCAGCCAGCAGCCAGAGCGCCCACAGGAGCAAATGAATCTTTTTGTTTACATGTAACCGCACATGAGAAGACTGTAGCGGCACAGACAGTTACCAAGACAACCGAGTAACAACACAGCGTTTTTATTTCTAAGTTTTAACATCAAAATAATACAGAAAATAAGACGTCAGCCTAGTGCACATATCACAATGTTCTCTATAAATAAATAACTAAATAACAAGTTAGGATGGTGTGCATCGGTGGCCTACTCGCAGTGCAGTCAAGAGATTAACAAAATTGAACATATAAACGTAGCGTTAATCAACATAAAAGGGATGAAAAATAAACATCTACCGACACACGTGAAGTAATTCAAATTCAATTAGTCAATTTGTGTTCACTTAAGAGTAGCTCCGTTTCTAAACAAACATAATATTATATAGGCCCATGTTGCATATTTCTAATGCAATACAAGTTAGCATCAACACAAGTTGCTGATGTAACCAATTTGCCAGAACGTCTCATAATGACCACATACCAGTACAGTCGGTTTGCATAAAATTCTCCCACACCGCACGGTACCGGTAAAACCGGAAACCGGCCAACCCTATTGAGTTGACAGAGCCTGCCTCTGTATGAGCCAATTTAGATTTTAGCCGGCTCATTTCTGACCAATCGGGGCATGTCTTCCGTGATTGATCCGGGGAATCCATCTTGCCTGTCAATCACCCTGTCAATCGCAACTCTGGAATCGTACCTACGGCACCTCTTAAGCTCTTTGCTGCAATACAAAGCAACAAAAAAGCGCTGCAATCAATAACGTTTGAATGATGAACTGAAATTGATGAATGATCTTTTCCCCCCCGCCAGGACCTGCAGGCCCAGGACCGCGCCCACCGCATCGGCCAGACCAACGAGGTCCGCGTCCTGCGTCTCTGTTCGGTCAACAGCGTGGAGGAGAAGATCCTGGCGGCGGCCAAGTACAAGCTCAACGTGGACCAGAAGGTCATCCAGGCGGGCATGTTCGACCAGAAGTCCTCCGGCCAGGAGCGCCGCGTCTTCCTCCAAGCCATCCTGGAGCATGAGGAGCAGAACGAGGTGAGGGGGAGGAGAAGGAGGGATCGGGTGGGAGGGGGGTTAGGGAGGGAGATAATGTACCAATTTACATTTTTTTATTAATCTGGGTAAATTTTTTTTACATCTGACTTATGCAGAGAGAGGGGAGGGGGAGAATGGGGAGGGAGAGACTGGGAGGGAGAGAAAGCGAGGGAGGGAGGGAGGGAAAGAAAGAGAGAGAGAGAGGGAGGGAGGGAGGGAGAGAAATGAGAGAGGGAGAGAGAGTTAAGTCATCAAAGACTTGAGATTGAAGTAAACTGCGACAAAGGCTTTAATATCATCTTTGGAATCAGACAAAGCTAGATAAGGACAGTGTCTTCAGAAGTCTTATTTCTGATGTTATCTCTGTGTAGTCCATTGAAAAAATCCCAGTGCCAGCCAGTTCTTATATATCCTACATCTGGAACTATGCGTGTTTAGAGCATATGCCCATCACATGAGGTTCTGAATCTTCTGATATATGGATGTATGTATCTATGTTTAACTAGGAGGAAGATGAGGTGCCTGATGATGAAACGCTGAACCAGATGATAGCCCGGAGTGAAGATGAGTTTGAGCTCTTCATGGTAAAGAACACAAAAAGTTACTTAATAAAAAAAGAATTATTAGAATTATGCTGATATTTAAACGTAGAATTTATAAACTGCATTTTAAAAAGAACACACAATTGGTCACGCAGGTCACGCAGGTCACGCAGCCCCGCTCCACAAGTGATCCGAGCTCTTTTTTACGGAGCACTCTGTCTGGCGTTTTTGAAGGCTCCGTGCCCGTTGAGACGCTGTTCCGTGTAATCGGCCCCTAGCGGTGTTTTTTTGTCTTCATTTTTGTTATGCTATGAAAAGTAATCCCTGTGCTACCCATCTGTTTGTATTTGTCACTATCATATCTTGACTTTATTGATCTGCGACAATCCACTTAATATATAACATTTAACAAATTCAACAAACGCTAATATGTCTTGCCAACATATCAGAAAGTAATCATTGCATGTGCAAACTTGTCGTAATTAAACGCTAAATCAAAATCGACTCCCTGGAACCTGCTCACCACGTACCCCCTAGACCAGTGGTTCTCAACTGGTCCAGCCTCGGGACCCACATGTGTCATTAGACCAGTGGTTCTCACCTGGTCCAGCCTCGGGACCCACATGTGTCATTAGACCAGTGGTTCTCACCTGGTCTAGCATCAGGACCCACGTGTGTCATTAGTCATTAAGTCACAACCCAAAAATAAAAAATGTATTATGTACCAATATTGCAGTAACCAACAATGCCTTCATGTACTGTTAAAAACATGGAGCGAACAAAAAGCTGCAACAATCGGGGCTAAACCCAATGAAATAGTAAGCCATTGAAACATGAATTAACATGAATTAACATGAATTAACATGAATTAATTAAACATTCAATTAATTCATGGGCTTCTTTCTAAAGATTAAGGTTTTGTCGTATGCTCTGCGCTGGTCCGTCGTGCTCGGTTTTACCATATACTGTACCGAAGCTCTCTGGCTGCTGTCTTCCCCCTGCCCGCCCCCAGCGCATGGACATGGACCGGCGGCGGGAGGATGCCAGGAACCCCAAGAGGAAGCCCCGCCTGATGGAGGAGGACGAGCTGCCCTCCTGGGTCATCAGGGACGAGGCGGAGGTGGAGAGGCTCACCTACGAGGAAGAGGAGGAGAAGATGTTCGGCCGCGGCTCCCGCAGCCGCCGGGACGTTGACTACAGCGACGCGCTCACCGAGAAGCAGTGGCTGCGGGTAACGTGTGGTTTTACCGTCGGCGGACATTTTGAATTCAGATTCCAGCATATAGGAGCAATGCGCGTTCCAAGCCGCCACCTCTGTGCTTTTTTTCCACTTTATATTAAGAATAATGACAATATTTGGTGATAGAAGTACCAAGATCACGTGATTGAAACTATCCGATAGATTTCCTTAAAGCAGGTTTAGTTGTTGCTAACTCGTGTGTTTGATAAACATTATTAATAGTAATAGTGCAATGTAGCAGCAGCCTATACCCCTGATGTGGGGAATGCTTAGATAGGCTGTTATTGGGGAACTCACCGGGGGTCCAATTAAGACTCGTGAGTACAGATACCCCATAGCATGTCTGCATATGTACAAACACACACACTACCATTTAACAGTTTGCCCAACTCTGGTTATAGCTAAGCGTTCATTGCATAATTTTTCATTTTTTCACTTTTTTGTGTGTGTGTGTGTGTATGTGTATGTGCGTGTGTATGTGCGTGTGTGTCAGTTTGTGTTTGTCCATGCGTGTGTGTTGCAGTTACACTGTATATTATAATGATTTGGTCTGAACATTGCTGTTCAGCCGTTTTCTATTCCCTTGGACATATATATATTCAGGATATATTCAAACTGCAACAAGGATTGTGTATTTTGTATTCAAACTTTATACGGTTGAAATGAAAAGTTCCACAGCTGTTATGCCTTGACATGTCTGTCAGGGCATGTCACTTGTGCTTTCACAAATGTCGAAGGCTTCCATGTTTGTTTTACGTCGGGGGAAAACTCTTTCGCTTGTTCTCCCTGCCTCCTCTTCTTCATATTGCTTTTGTTCTTTTACTGCGCTCGTTTTTTTCTAAACCAATCATGAGATGGTATTTGTGCAGGAGGAAAGTGAACTGAGGGCTCACCATTTTCTTTCCCCTGGATATTTTCCCTCTGCTTCAGGCTGTTGAGGATGGAAACCTGGAGGAGATGGAGGAGGAGATCCGCCTGAAGAAGCACAAGCGGAAGAGACGTCAGGACAAGGGATCCTCCAGTCGGGGCGATGGCAGCAGTTCGTCGAAGGCGAAGAAGAAACGCGGACGCCCGCCCGTCGAGAAACTGTCCCCGAATCCGCCAAAACTCACCAAGCAGATGAACGCCGTCGTGGACACTGTCATCAATTACCGAGATGGGTGAGGAAGGGTTTTGTATTTATTTTTTTCATTAGTTGTTATTATTGTTTTCCTTCCTGGCACGGAAAGCAGTTCTTGATGAAATATGAATTACCATTTTGGAGAGGCACGGTTATGATTGACTTTTTTCTGAGTAATATAGCGTAACTGAATATTATTCAGAAACTAACTATGAATAAAGGAAACGTTGCTTTTATCCACTTTCCATGAAATGCAACATGAAATGGTAGGGTTTCATTCATACATTATACATACTGTATGTTTACTAGGAAGCCAACGATGTTGTTCTTACTTTCCTATCAGAAGAGTCAATCAGACTTCAATCTGTCTGGCTGTCATTCCTTAATGACAGCCAGACAGGCATCACAAATTACTTTTTTATTTTACAGATTGTGCAAACAATACAAGAAGTAAAACCAACCAAAACCCAGACATTTGTAGTGGAGCCCTGGTATGACGTGAAGTCACCGACAGAATCGCAAACTCCTTTTCCACTTCGGAGTTTCAAATCGAATGTTCATAAATCTTAGATTTTGATTCGAGGGCGTTACACCTCTAGTAATAATGCAATATAATAAAATGTGCAACTGCCGAATTATTAGCAGAAGTATCTGCATTTCAAGTGCAGCAGGGCCGAGCAATAGCAATAATAATACAGTACTTATACAAAATAGATACGCAGTAATTAACGTAAGGTGCAACAGTGCCGGAATGGAAATGAATGGCTGTTTGACTTTATTGATCAGCAAAAAAATATGGATAAATAAATACTATAATATAGTGTAATATAATATGTAATATAATAATATACTGTAATAGGCTATAATAAATAGTCTTGTCAGTCATGCTGTGCAGTCCCATCAGAGGGAGTTTAGTAGTCGGATGGTCTGAGGGAAGAAAGTCCTTCTGAGTGGCGGCCTTGAGCCTGCGGCAGCCAGACCAGAGAGAACACACTGCAGTATGGGTGGGAAGTGTCATCTATTATGCACAGTTCTTTTGTCCTGCAGCGCCGGTTGCCACCATCACTGACTGTGGAGTCCATTACAAAGTGCATTTATTAGGATTGCTATAATGGCAGACTTTGTAGCATCAGAAGTAGATTCATCAGAAAGAGTTTTATTGCCAGGTAACTCACAATACCTAGAGCTTCCAGTATCAGAATAATATCCACTACAAACACTGGAAGCCTTTCAAGTGACTACAATAGGCTTCTGTCACTTCATAACAAATATTGACCCCAGTCAATGTCCTTAGAAGGAGCAGAGATTCACAAGTTGCTCAAGGCTAATACAAATAAAATCAAATAAATGACCCAGATTTCAGATTACCATCAGGTAACCATTTTTGGAATTATTGCCAATTCCCGTATCAACTGCCTTTGAACCAGTGATGAAATAACGGCCATTATCCGAGAAACATTGCGTGTTTTGCTGCTCGGCTTCTGTATGGCCCTAAAACACATGACGTTTGTGTCTGGTTTTGTTGGTTATGTAACCAACAGAATACACACAGTTGATATTACTCAAATATGTGCTGTCTTGCGTGGATTTCTTCCACAAATGTGCTTTTCCAAACTCCAAATTCTTTCTTTTTCCTGTTCCTTCCCAGAGCATCTCACTAGTAGATGCTGTCTCATATCCCATTTATTCCCTTCGAACTGGGCTTGGATAGATTCAGAACTTTCCACAGCAGGAATTCCTGACAATCCATTGAAACGCCAGCGCTTTCCCGTCACAGGAGTTTCAACCTTGGATTGAAGTGAATGGTTACAGAATGGAATAAAAAAAATCTGTTACAGGGGAAAAACTGCACAGACGTGATTTACCGGTAATGTGTCCTGGTGGAGCAGGTAATGGTCAGGCCCCGTAATGCCTGTAAAGCACCAAGGGCAAACGGTCGATTTTAAATTTAAAAACCTGACAACCAAGATTGTCAAAGTGTGTAATTTCTCACACACAGACATGATTGTTTTCAGACCGCCAATTGATTCACAAGCCATAAGAAGATACCATACCTACTTCATCCAAACCTTTATTTCTATTTCATTGTATTTCTATTTATTCCGGACTGATCCGCGAAAGCCACGAATTGTTGCTGTCCACTTCAGTGACTGAAGTCACTGAACCCTTGCAACTTTGCCTGAACTTGGCGAGGTGCATCACCGATGTGATTGCGTGAAGCCATTTGATATATTGATCGTCCTGAAACAAGCTGGAATAGCTCTCCAGCTGCAATCTAAAGCTTAACGCGGAGTAGTCCATGTGGTGGAAAACAACTTGCTCTGCTTTACATTCATACCATCATACACATAAAGAGCGAAGAGGACACACGTCCATGTCGGCTACCGGGCGGCTCCACTCGGAGAGTCATGGGTTCGATCCCCGGGTCTGCCACCATTGTACCCCTGAGCAAGGTACTTAACCCTGAGTTGCTCCAGGGGGAATGTCCCTGAAATAGTTAAGTACTTGTAAGTCGCTTTGGATAAAAGCGTCTGCTAAATGCCCTAAATGTAAATGTAAATGTCCTACGCATGGTTGCTAAGGGAGCAGAACGTTTGTTTTCATGTTGGACAGAGTCCAGCTCCAGGCCTCCCTGTCCCAGCCGTGTTTGTGTTCTTGGCTGCAGCTTGCTGATATGGAAGCTCCTGTAATGGAGACACCCCCTGCTATGCTATCGTTGTGGCCCACCTCTGGAGATTGTGATGCCGGTCCTGGCCATCCGCTTACACCCCGGACACACTGCGTCGTCCTCCATCCATCTCTGCTGTCTCTGCTTCTATAGAGAGAGAACCTGGCTTGCGCCCTGCATAGTCACATTGGCTTTCTGAGTCATATTGGCCCATTAAAAACCTCCCCACTCTCACAACCTAGTAATACATTGATCACATCATTGCCAGCAGATTATAGAAGCTGCTGACAATCAAGCTGTTTTGTCTGCTGACTTTATTGTGTGACTACTAATTCATTGCAGGGTCTCTGTCTGTGTTGCTGGGCTAATTGCCATGTGCTCCCTGTGCCCACACGGCACCCCGCGACATGGCTGTCATTCTGGCAAGAGGATCTCCTTTGAGTTGCTTCCGTTTTTTTAAATCATTTTCCACCTCTGGGGTTTTTGTTTCCGATCCAGCTGAGGGCTTAATCACAGGGATGTCACCAGGTTGTCCGACGTGAGCTTGTAAAGTGCTTTGAGACTAACTTTTGAAGAGTTTAAGGGGCCACACGCACAAGCTTGACTTGACATTTCAGCATTCATTTTTTTATAAAATGTGTTTTTCTCTTGTAGCCGGATTCAGCCTTTTCAGTGGCTTGCTGGAAACCAGAAGAACACTTTTATTATGCTACTCCATCAGAACTGAAACTCGGTATAACAGCAAACGGCCGTATCCCTGCGTTCAATAATAGCAATAGGTCTGAATTGAAACCATTAAAATTGTCATTGTAATGGCCAGTAAGAGCCACGGAAACGTCTACAACTACAGAGACAGAACAGTAGACAACAAACATCACCTCATGTATACTCTGGTTAAGTGCATACGTGATTAGTAGACAACCTACGTGGAAATCTCACAGGCGTCTGGCATTTTTGTATAGAGGATATATTGCTTGATGTGTGATAGACGTTTTAATATTCATCCTAATGTGTCTGATATCCGTGGGGGAACTCTAGGAACCTATTTTATACTCTCTAAAAAGGGAACATTTTGAAATGACAATTTGTTCTGTATTTGTTAGATTTGTGTGCATTGAGGCAGCCCTATCTCACGCAAAATGGCCTAGTCACGGTCATATCTCTATGGAGTCGGATCAGTCTCAATATTAATGAATGCACACAGAAGGATTCACAAATGTATTTCGGGATTTATATATAAATGACTCTCTCCACAAAACTATTTTTCAGTGCGCACAAAAATTGTGACATGCGACGGGCCCCATCTAATTTCCTTTGTTCTGTGTGTGTAGTCACGCCTGCCTTTGTTGAGGCAGAAGCAAGAAAAACCCTCATTGTTTGGCTTCTCCATAAGAGCCATTATGTTATTATTAAAACATTGCTGTCAGTAGGGACTCCACGTTCCAACTCCTAGTCAAAGTCCCTCCTCTCAATCAAGATCAATCACATCCAAATTGTCAATATATCCATATATGCATTTTATATATCATGATGATTTCAATACTGATATGCTCCTACTGATGATCAGGACTACAACATCGCCCACGATGAGTATTATTTCTTTGAGGAGATGGTAAAAATAGCAGCAAATTGCCCCAAGGAACACTCCGAGAAACGTCAAACGCTTCCTGGCGTACAACCTTTTCCCTGTGCGGTATTTCAGAAGAAATGAAATATATTAAGTCAGAGCTGGTTCAACTATTGCAACATTTACCGGTGTTTTAAAGAAAGACTACCCATTCGTTATTCGGAGGAAAAAATTGTGGTTAGTTTGAAAGGAAGCACGTGGATGGTTCCAGCAGTTGACATTGTGCGTGGTGATTATCTCACAGGTCAGGGAGACAACTCAGTGAGGTATTCGTCCAGCTGCCGTCCAAGAAGGAGCTCCCGGAGTACTATGAGCTGATCAGAAAGCCGGTGGACTTCAAAAAGATCAAGGTGCGTTCAAGGCCAGTTGTAAAACATAACACCGGGGATATGAAAGTAATCATAATAATGGTAGTCCATCTGTCTTAGGTCATTCCAATAAATGTCTTAAATATTGCTAGTGTACAATGATATGTGTCCTTCCAATACCCTGAGAAAGTGGCAAGAGCGTTTTTTTTTTAACATGTGTTTGAAGATAACAGCCGCAAACCTTATGAATAGTTACACGTTAAATTCATCATTGGTGAAACTTCTACCTACTACTAAATGACTGCTCATTAACCCTTTTTTAAATTTTGTTTAAAAACGCGAGAAGGAAAAGTAGCTAAATATACAATCATACAAACTAAAAGCTGTTTATATGTTTTGCGTCAACAGGACCGCGTGAGGAACCACAAGTACAGGGGTGTGGGCGACCTGGAGAAGGATGTCATGTTACTCTGTCACAACGCCCAGACGTTTAACCTGGAGGGCTCCCAGGTCAGGCCGCTGTCTGTAGGGGGCCCCAATAGTCTTGTTTTTACATGACATTTTACTTATTACATTGTGTTGATTTTTCAACCATAACGCAAAACGGTTAGCAGTTAGCACAGAGTTCACATGGCTTACGCAAAGGTATAGCTCATTCGCCGGTATGAATGGGCTAGCTTACATTTTGTATCCAAAAATCCAGAAAGAAATGCTTTCAAACCATTGGTCAAGAGTTACAAAGTAGGAAAGTAGATAAATGGCAAGAAAGAAAACCAGAAAAGACAGGTGTAAAGAGGGAGCAATACCAGCCAGCTATTTTAACACCATGGATGAGAATCATGAGACAGGACCCACTCTGGGGCTGGGCACACCCTTATTAGCAGCCCCACTAGATCTCCAGGGAGATGGTCAGGAAAAGGCTGCAAGACAGTAATGTATCATTACCCTTTTAATGTGGCGCTAAGGTGGGGGGGGGGGGGCGAGATAGTCTGCTAGGGTGACTCCCAGCCGAAAGGAACTGGGGTGGATCCCCAATGTCCACAGCCTGCCTGTATCTGAATCCACTGTGAGTCACTTTGTCCCCAGACTGTTTTCAGCCAAGACTCCCTCGTTTTCACCTCCTCATTATCACTGTCAAAATACAGCAAGGCAATAAAGTAACTGATGCTAAAACTGTGTTTTTCACGCACAGATCCTCTAATAATCTCTATAATGTAATTATTATATATATATATCTTTATCGGTCTATCCTCTCCAGATCTACGAGGACTCCATCGTGCTTCAGTCTGTGTTCCGGAGCGCCAGGCAGAAGATCGTCAAGAAGGAAGAGAGCGAAGACGAAAGCGACGACGACGACGACGACGACGAAGAGGAGGAATCAGAAGCAGAAGCAGAAGGTAGAAAATGAATAAATAGAGGAAACACCTTCCCTACTATACCACTGTCTCCCCAACCCCCCACCGAGCCTTTCCTCCCCGTACACAATTCGATATTCACACACACACACACACACACACACACACACACACACACACACACACTCTCTTACAGTCATATTACCTCATTGCGATTCTGCACTTCAAAAAGCAATAGCTCCAGAGTCTAGACGGACTTTGCCCTTATTCTTTCGGGACCAAGTGTGGAGCCGTCAATCAAACAGCGGCATGGTTAAATAGATGCCATTTTGCCACTCATTGTAGGAATGTACTTTCAAGCACAACCAAAACAAAAACAAGTCTTACATTTGTGCGATTCCTTCAAAGGCTTTAAAAACAAACATCATGTCCCCATATTGTTGATATTCTATGCTCTATACCGTAGGATTGAAATGTTATGAGACATAATATGCATAATACATTGGAAAACGAGTGAGCCAGGCCATTATGTAGATCATTTGTTTAGTGTATGACTAAATCATGATGTTCTCCCCCCACCCCCGTGTTTCTCAAAGCCAAGTCGGTGCGTGTTAAGATCAAGCTGGGGAAGGACGAGGACGGCAAGAAGAAGCAGGGCCGCGGGAAGGCTAAGCCTGTGATCAGCGACAGCGACAGCGAGCCGGATGACAACGTAGGTCGCCGCACACCGACGCCCTAACCGCGCGATGCTAGCATCACGACGCTAGCATCACGACGCTCACAAGGGATGAATATCACCTAGCATCACGTCTTTCACAAGGGATGAATATCACCTAGCATCACGTCTTTCACAAGGGATGAATATCACCTAGCATCACGTTTTTCACAAAGGATGAATATCACCTAGCATCACGTCTTTCACAAGGGATGAATATCACCTAGCAACGTTGTAGCAGTCTCACTGCCACCGTTAGGGAGATGAGCGAGGAAGGAGAGAGCGCTGGCGGTTTCAATTGTCTTTATTGTCTTTCAAAAATAAGGGGGACACCGAGTGCCAACACCCAAAACCGCAAAAATAAAACCAAATACAATAACATCCAATGGGTATATAATAATGTCCACGGCAATTTGGAATGCACGCCAGCAACTCCTTCACGTGGAAGTTCAGGATCCAGTCTCACTGCGGGAGAGCGCAAAACCACATATATAGCTATATATAGACTATATAGCCAACCTCAATAGGCTCATCACCCACAGCCACGTCAATCCCGGGACTCAGCCGCCCCGCTCCCCTTGTTTGCAGCCTGATACCAAGCCACGCCCCCTTCCCTCCTCCTATTTTTCACAATAGTACAAACCCAGCACCTTGCTCATAACAATGAGCCCCAAGCCCCGCCCACTCAAGCCCATATGAAGGCGTCACTTCGTAAAAAGTGGTTCAGAGTACACAACTCTAATGTTGAGCAAGTGCACACGAAGGTTAATGAGACGGACCTAAATTGCATTCTCATTTCAGTGTTGGGGTAAGAATTGGTTGATAGAAGTTGATAGTTTTAGAAGTGCAATGCCTTTTGTAAAAATATGTATTGTTGATTTAAGCATCATTCATTTGCTAGGTACAAGTATAATAACTTTTGGTCAGCTATTAATCATATTATAAATATATTATTTCTTAGCTGCAAAAATTCAAGTATTTATTCACAGCTAATCCATATTTAATAAACGGCACATCTAATATTTATTTCGCTTTTTCCCTTCAAAAGTTTGCATCTGTTCAACCATCCTTGCATGTGAAGCAGCCAATTTTCATTGCCAACCTATAAAACCAACGTCATACATGTCAACCAATCTCTCATGCATAATTAATTACTCAGACGCAAGCTGTCACTAGCCAGGCAATCCAAATAATGACGTTGCTGACATGTTTCTTAACCGGAAAGCCTCGTCGGCCACAACGGGTTAGTCTTTCAAGCCACGTTTAATAACTTCACCAAGGTCATGTCAAGATAACATAACCTATCTTATGTTTCGTGATATAGGCAGCTCCCTTTCAACGTTCCTGTTTGCTCTACCTCCACACATGGCTCGAATGTGATTGGCTGGCTGTGTACTACGAGGTAGAGTGGAACTCGGAATGTTCACCGCCAGCCCATCGCATTGGATTCTGCCCCCCCCCCCCCCCCCCCCCCCCCCCCCCCCCCCCCCACCCCCCCCCGGCCCCCCCCCCCCCCCCCCCCAATGCCATCCTCAACAGCAGGACGCCTGTATGGCGCCCCCTGCCTTCATTAAGAAGTGTTTCAATGTGCTGACTTGGCTCCACATGGAGGATAACGCGGGACTAACGACATCCGTGAGACAGAACTGGATAAAGGGGACACGGTGGTCCCGTCCGAGAGGCACACGTCTAGAAATCCCGGCCCAGCTTTAGAACTCTTATGACATGGGGGGGGTCTTTCTTCACCTGCACTAGTGTGTCGTTATGAATCAGTGTGTGTGTGTGTGTGTGTGTCTTTCAAAGAAAATACACAAAATACCAAAACGTACAAACAATTGTTGTTTGCTGCGAGGGCTCCGAGTGGTGTAACAAAGGAGGAACGGGACAATGGGTCTCCAAAAGAGAAATGGGCCCCCCCCCCCGGGTCCGACTAGTCCAGTTGGACAAGACGAGGTGGCTCAATCACAGGCTCCCAGAAATAGAAGGGATGAGCACTACGATTACTCACCCACAGAGTGGAGGTCACAGCAGTCACCGTTGGACATTAATGCCTTCAAATATCGGAGGGGCCTTCAAAACAAACCATCCAATTTTTTCAGCACAAACCAACAACCCAAGGAATCGTACTGTGAGGTTCTAAATATGCAACCGAATGCTCAAGGCTGCTTCTATTTGCCAGGGGGGTTTAGATAGATAGATGGGAACTTCATTCATCCCTGAGAGGAAATATAGGCGTTAACAGCAGCTCACATAAAAAAAAAACACAACATTAATAATAAAGTGAGTGACAATAGAATTAAATAAACATCTGTATCAAAAATGGAATAGAATTACAAAATTTAAATGTACATTTAAATACCTACATACAATCTTAACCAACGCCATGACGTATAAAGTGTCGAATGTGCAATTAGACAGTAAGGTAATTAAATAGTATAGTTAAAAAATGTATGTATGGACGGCATGAACAAGTCCAGTCCGACTGTGATCACCCCGATGGAGCCAGCTGGAGGAGCAGTTGTAAAGTCTCGTAGCTGCAGGTGTCTCCTACAGCGCTCCGTAATGCATGCATTATATTATATTACATGATATTCCCCGTGAACCTTGACCAACAAAGCTGTGGCAGTTGGCCGTAATTGACCCTATCATAATGTGACAAAAAAAAGCATAAAAGCCAAAGGGATATATGTGTACTGGGTACGGTGACATATTTACGTACTCAAATCGAATTCCAAATCATTATTTAGCGTCTGTTCCAACGCGGCCGTGTACTTTGGGCTCATGGCTACACTAAAGAGTTTTCACGTTCTGTTCTCCTTCCAAAGCAATTCGGCTACGAGCAACACCCAACCCAACCCTTATTTTCCAATTTGTAATTTAGCTATTGTTGGTAAAAGTCGTATATAGAAAAGATGAAATCTTTAAACACCAGCTTTTCTATTGTTACTGAATTGCACTGTTTTGAATTGAGAGAATTTGAACTTTTGAACACAAAACAAAATGTCCGACGCCAGTTCGCCAATTCATATTAACATGCATATTTTTTTTAGAGATTGTCATGTTTGGCGTGGGCTGGAACACCTGTCTTCTATCTCTTTAGACGGGTACGGTATTATTTTAAATGCCAGTTCCTTAAAGGCTTTGTCTGAGTCTGACAGCCATGTCTTAAGTCAGCCTCTCAAGAGTCCCAGTGAGTCTTTCAGACCGGGTCTCTCTGAAGTAGTAGTAGCGGAAAGGGCAGGGGCTAAACATTTCAACTTACCTGTCTGGTACTTTCCCTGCGCATTGATTTATTCTTCTGTCCCAATTCACCTTCCCGGCTCCCCGAATGTCAAGCTTCATCACAATGTTATGGACCATCCATCTCTCTCTCTCGCTCTCTCTCTCTCTCTCTCTCTCTCTCTCTCTCTCTCTCTCTCTCTCTCTCTCTCTCTCTCTTTTTTTTTTTCTTTCTGG
>OOFB01014748.1:9749-19820 GCA_900323305.1 Trachyrincus murrayi | reverse complement strand
GTGTCTGGGACAAAGCAAGCATGAGATGAGACATGAAATTAGTATGTGGCTGTATTTAGCATATGCTGAAAGACTACATATAGTTGTGTTCTGTGTTCTAGATTTGATTTGATTTTGAAGAATACCCGTCCATGGCCATAGCATTGCGTGATCATCAAAGTATAATTTGGCGTTCGAGTCTGCAGTTGGGCGCAACATTCTTTAGACGGGTTAATTTATCGTGCAAAGTGCCTCAACTTTTAACTTTGCAGTATTTATAGAGCAACACACTGTATACATCCATCACCTTTGTTGCGTGGGATGAAAAATCTCACCCAGAAAAATGGCTGTGCTAAATAGTTCAGAAGTAAAGTTACTTCTGAGGGAAACCCAAAACTTCTGTCTTCCCACACAGGTTAATATATCATTTATTTTCTAACTCAACCATTTATCTCTCATTTGAGGTAGTATTACGCTGTTAACAGTTCAGAAATAAACACTGGAGGCCTGTGCTTCCGTCTTTCCGTCTTGCCATTCATAGGTGAGGCACCTAATCAATTCATATTGACCTCTCTGAAATGTTATGCTTATGTTATTGCTTGTTATTTTTTATTTTATAGGAGAATTGATTGAGTCCAGAACATTTTTTAAATGTTCTTGGTATTCTTAAGCCAAATTGTTGTGTTTTTATCGATTGACTCAAAATGACTCTATGGGCTATTGGGGTGAAAAATTTGAATTGATTAGGTCTATTTTTTATATGTAACATTTACCACGTTATAGTCTTTGTTATGTTGTTTGTTCCTGTGAAGCTCTTGAAAGCTCTAGCTCGGCTGTAGTGCTATATACACGTAGGGCCCTGTGCCATACATACAGGATATTGTGATGAACTGCTCGACTACTAATTAACCAGCTGATTCCCTCTACTTTCAAGATCTCATGATTGAGGACACTCTTAAAGCTCATGAATGCATTAAAGGACCCATATGGTGCACAAAATTGAAATGTGTTCCTCTGTATTTCTATATCAATAGCAAGCCATTGTATAGATGGTTGAAAATGATGCTCTTCGTTAGCAAGGTGACTACAAGTAGACTTCCTCCGAAAGAGAGAAAAAACTGTCTCATAGATTGACTCTTTCTATTAATCTATTTTCTATCTATCAATCTTCTCTGATCAATCAGATTAGACCAAAATCAACTCATGAAAAGGCTGTTCTTATAGTGTAAATACTTTGGTGCTCACAGAGCACACATCCGCTGCCACAAACTGTGTTAGAAGTCCATATTTAAAATCCCACATTGTCCCAGTGCCTTCATAATATGAGATACATTTAAATATGATCAGACTTGCCAATGTTCTGTTATCCAGGAAGCCTACAGATAGAAAGTGTTTCAATACATGCCTGGGGTGTGAATTGGCCAACATTAATACACTATTTCCTTCAGGGCAGGATGGATATTTTGGATAGCTATTTGTATTTGTGCCAAAATAATTTTGTAAGTATTCACCAAATGTTCGTCTTAAGAACATCTCAGTAGTTTGTCAACAGCACAACAAGGAAGTAATCATAAGAACTTTCTCAATTGGATTAAAATGCCGGGTTAGTCGTCAGGTTGCGTGAGATGATAATTCTCTTTTCTATTATTACAAGAATAAAGTAAATATGCTTTAAAATACTAATATTACAATTGATGTCGGTACACGGAACATAGCTATTATTTAGGGTCTAATGAAAGCAACCAAAAGTTGAATCGGAACTTACATTCAAACTGCCAGTTCCTACAATGTTTTCAGTGAAGGAAACTAACAAAAGCTCAGCAGTTCAAATGAAGAAGAGCTAAAAGCAAAGTGTATAATGTGTTGAATGTACAATAGACATCGTTTGCAGCATTTTATTCCATTTCATAGCCACTCTGTCTCATAGTGTCGCAACATGAAATTAAATTGGTTTAAAAACAGTGTGTGTGTGTGTGTGTGTGTGTGTGTGTGTGTGTGTGTGTGTGACATACAAGCGACATGAGATTCATTTTGGAGGAGAAACAACTTCACATTTAGCATGTAGCACAGAGGTGACAGCATCTTAGCGTAGCTCAGCTTAGCTTAGCTTAGGTGTGAATGATCTGCCCTCCCAGCGTTATGCAGCGACACAGATTCACAAGCTATTGCTAAAATAGTACTTGGCAAAGAGTGAACGTTATCCAAGTCTGAGTGCCCACTCACACGGCACTGAAACTTTTCATCCCTGCTGAGAACTCACAGTCTGTGAAGAATTAACATACATTTCACATCTATGCTCACGAAATGCTGTGTGGTGATTATATGCTTTATGACTCTGTCATGCTGTTCTATTATACAAGCGGATGAGGAAAAAGAACCTGAGAAGTATAGGGAGCCATTCTGACTGGAAGAGGTTCTATGGCTATGGGTTTTTTTTTGACGAAGAAGCACAGCGGTTTGTTCTACGCCATCCATTGCACTAACAAGTAGCTAGTGGAGAGACCTTCAAAAAACTATCCATAGAAAAGCGCCAAGAGGATGGCCCTCATCTTGGAAACATGCAGATGCTGTTTATGATGCGCTTGTTGCAAACGATTGCGTAAGACGGCTGGGATAAAAGAACATTCATACGAACGTCTTCCTCACTCAGGGGATTCTGTCACACAGTAGTGTGCATCCATCATCTACATTATAATGCATTGGTATCAGTACCAATATGGTGCGAGAGAGAGAGAGAGAGAGAGAGAGAGAGAGAGAGAGAGAGAGAGAGAGAGAGAGAGAGAGAGCTTCCCCTCTCATCTCTTTATCTAAAAGGCGTAACTCTGCCAGCGATGGGGCTCGGGTGACCCTTGTAGCTGCTTGATGAGGTGTGAACCGCCAGTGAGAGCAGCTGCCATGGTAGCTATTGTTGAAACTGATGATAAGGTCACAGGGAAAGAAGGTAGAAGTTTGCGAGGTGCCAATATCTTGTCAGAGAGTGCAAATTGTGGGTCTTTGACAGCCCCGTGGTTGTGAATGCATCACGTTCAATACAATCTGACTGGAGAGCACGTTGGGTTAGGGAGGACCACTTATTGCTAAGGATGTCCCTCCCTCCTCCAAGCAGTGCTATCATCCACTGGCATCTGATTGTGTTTCTCCCAATGTAACCCATGCTTACGTAAGTGCTACCGCTTATATCCATTATGCTGTCGGACACATTTTGGTCAATCTAAACCTCGCCTGAACGCCTGTCAGACAGGAAGGTGTATATTAATTCATTTACAGTGTCCTTTTTGGGAGAGTATTGTCATATTTTTGATGAAAAATAATTAAATAAATACAACTAATATTTGCCAGTATGTATTTAATTGTCACCATCTTGTGTCTGTCTTTCACCCACACGCAACAATCTAGAAATGATGATTGTGTTTCAAAAGTGAATCCCTGGTCTGTTGCACCCTGAGGATCAATGGCTTGTCGTGTGTTTCATCGCCGCCATTACAATGTGTCATCATCTTCACCCGTGGGAGTCACATTGCCTTCAAATACCTTCCTCTTGCTTTGAAGTGAAACGTTTGCATAGCTCTTCACTAGTAGTCATAGAAAAATGTAACAGCCTATAGAGAGCCTAAGCCCCTCCCCTTCCGCTGTCCACCATGGGACCTTATTTCGGGAAAAAATATGTACAGTAGTCAACGGCGAGAGACAAGTCATTTTTTTATCCTGTTTGAATTGTGCCATGAATTACACATACGATGTTTGTCAATTTAAAAGATAATTTTGCAAGTCAAAGTCGCAGTTTGTCGTAAAACTGTAAAGTAACATTTAGTTTTGTTTGAAACCACTCTGCACTGCATCCGCAAGATACGTCACCAACACGTATCTTACCTGATGTGTTTTATATAGCAACTCCTGGTCCTTTTATCAGCCGGGAAGCGAAAGAACGAGCAAGACCCGTTGCTCGTGTGACTACATCCCAGTACGAAACACACAGGCATCACGTTAACGTTAGCTTCAGCGGCTCTGGGTAGCTTGTGGACAGAGAAAGTTATGCCGTCACTTTTGGGTGTGTAGTCTTTCTAATTACGTATTTTCACAGTCTTATACTTCAAGCGTTTAATGACAAACTGTGACTTTCTTGACTTGCAAAATTATCTTTTAAATTGACAAACATCATATGTGTAATTCATGGCACAATTCAAACGGGATCAAAAAATGGTTTATCTCGCCATTGACTACCATACATATTTTTTCCGAAATAAGGTCCCATGGTGGTCCATCGGGAGGGGAGGCTCTCTATTGCCCCAACATTGGAGCACATAGAAACGACAGGCATTTGGTAGGTTTTGTCATTCAATTCACCATAGCGCAGAATTTATTTAGTGTATTTGTGAGTTACCAAACTCACAATTACATTACACAAATCACCCCAAATCCATCTAAACTACCCTTGAGTAAAAAAAAAATGCTTATTTGTGACACGTGTGTAAAAACAAATTGACTCTTTTTAAGCAGGGTAATAGGCTTGCAAGGTTAGATAACAACAGAAAAGGCACATTTTGTATTTCCAATCTTTTCTCTTAGTAATATTGCCAAAAATAACCATTTGATTAATAACGTTAATAATGTTTTTTAATTTGACGAGCGCCATTATTTTTCTAAAGAGCGTAGGGCAATAGGAGCATGATCTGTTTTGATAGAATGCTTTTCAATGGAAACTGAAACACAGGAAGGGGACTTTTATTCTGTATCGTCATTATTCAGCACTTGTCTGAGTCATCTTACTGTTCACTTCTTCACATCATTTTTCCACTGTAAAAATTCCTCAAATCTCAAGAGGCTTTAATATGAATCTGTTTGTGATGTACAGTTTAGCAATGACAGCAAAACATTGCCCATTACTCAGGCCTTGCAGTGATTTATTGCTTTGTTGGGTGTGTTATTTTTCATTTATCTATTTTTCATTTAGCTCTGGTTCCACCCGGGATCCGAATGTTGCTTTGACTTGTTATTAGTGTCAGTATGGATCTGCTGGAAGCAAACCTTGCGAGCCCCAGGACAAGGACTTTTAATAGCCAATCACACCTCCCGTCTCTCATGTCTCCCCCACTGTGGAGTGTGTGAGAGAGAGAGAGAGAGAGAGAGAGAGAGAGAGACAGAGACAGTGTGACTGACTGACTGACTGACTCCCATGGCTATGCTACCACCGGCTACATTTACATCATGACCACGTTTTTTTATCCAAAGACTCAAAAAACTTTTGAGAGTGAGTGGTTCACACAGAGAGAGGATCCTGAATTGTAGCGTTATCCAATGGTCTGGCGTTATCCTGGTCTCTTACTTCCTATGAGCTGTGCAGCCTACACCAGTTAACAGTCCCTGGAGGGAGAAGAATGAGAACATGACAAGAATAACAACAACAAAGGAAACGGACATCCCTTCATCGGAAGTCCCTCCCTCTCTCTAAAGCCATGTAACTGAAAGTCCCGCCCCCTCTCTCGCCAATAACGCTCATTTGCGCTCATTTGCACTGCATGTTATGATGTAGCAGTGAATGTTATTGACCGTGCATTTGGTCTCATTACAGCAACATGTTTAGAAACGTGTGGGGCTGGGCTAAAAAAAAAGGTAAAAAAGATGGATCGAGGTGTCGAATGTGGGAACATGGCCTCAGCGAGGATCAACGCAAGACGATACAATTCCTAATGATTGTTAAAGGGAATCTGGAGTCTGCTCTGTCCTGATGGATGGCCAAGACCAGAGGCAGGAGATTGCAACTGTAAGGACACACTATCTAACATCTACAACCAGCCTGCCACCGGAGCCGTTCCACTCTTTAATATTTTATCAACCAGGCCGCTCCCAAGTCGTTTGTTTGGCAGGAACATGCTTTTCAAATGAGCGCTTTGCCACAAGAAACGTTAATGGGACGCATCCATTATGGGCCTCAGCTGCTACTCTGAGAACACCATCAACATTTCATAAAGGCTTTTTCATAAAGGCTTCGTCGGGAACCAAACCGCTAACCCACGTGCTTTTCTGGCTCTCAGATGTTTAATTGTGAGAAGGTCATAGTAGTAGCCCGCTTTACAGATATAAACCCTATCTTTAATGACTGCCGTCTCCAGAGTTGTACCAACAATATGGCGACTATGACTAATTATGTGTTTTCGATCCTTTCTATTATTCTCTTTGCCTTTTTATGAGGAATAATTCATGTTGAGGAGATGATTACTGGCTTTAGACATGGAGTAAGCCTACAGTAAGTTTATACCCTCAGTACGTCAATGGGTTTCTGTTTGATTGATTGATGTCGGTTGGCTGTCTGACTGATTGATGTCGGTTGGCTGTCTGACTGATTGATGTCGGTTGGTTCAACGTCGCCGTAAAGCGAGTATCACCTGTGAGTTGCGTCAGAAGGGGCGGGGGGGGGGGGGGGGGGTGCTTCTCGCTGGGAAACATCTTGTGATCTTCACGCGGCACGGCCCTCAGGAGGCTTCACAGGGTGGCAGGCCTTCACAGAGGTGGTTAGGTGGTCTTCATCATTCTCTGCTGTTTATGGGGATTTATTGGAGGAGTAATCTTGAAGAGGTTTATTATTTATATATTTTTTACCACATATTGAAAGGGATGTATTTTATGTGTTATTATTCTTTTTTTACTCCAGTGTCCTGGAGTTCCTTTGTTGTATATACTCTGGATTTCCACCCCCTACTGTGTGTGTGTGTGTGTGTGTGTGTGTGTGTGTGTGTGTGTGTGTGTGACCCATGTCTTCCAACAGAGGAATAGAGAATGAATGATGTAGTTGATTCTTGGGCATTATAATGTATTCCTTAATATTTCAAGGAGTCCATTGTTTGTAAAATGTAAAAAATCTTTCCTGGTGGTGTTTTTTGTGCTGCGTTGGGTGAAAAATGCTCTAGCCTCCAGGAGGACTTGTTTCCGGAAAGTTAAGTGTGCGTCGGTATTCATATGTATTTGCATATCTTTGAAAGTCTGCAGGACGGACACTGTCATAAGCATCCAACACACACACACACACACACACACACACACAGTATACAAAGCACTTCCAGGGCAAATATCCCTGAAATGTATTCAACAAATTGTCGTCTCCTCTCACGGTGCCCTTTAGCTGAATTTATGAACGCAGCTTCTAAAGTGACATGCAGAGATATAGGTTTTAGTGATGGCTTGTGGACTTCTTCGCTATTTCTGAAAGTGGATGTCACGAATGTAAACACCTCTCCTACTATTTTCTCCCTCCCTATTTCCTTGTGAGTAAACCAAAATCATTATGGTTAATGGCATCATTATTCTTAACGATTCCATCATTACAAATATCCCTTTACCTAGTGAATATGCACGACACTGTGTTTGCTTACCTTTAGAGGAGACAAGACACATTTAAGAATATACGTTTCATTTTTTTTTTTTAAAGATGATTGTTGAACGCATAACTGAAAGTGCTGCCGGTGGCATATGCCACGCTGGCAGTTGCAGCGCAGTCAGCAGGAAAATATTCTGTCGTAACAACAGTCGGCACGGAATTAAGATGGAATTGATTAACCCTGCCCCCGCACCAAACACACACACACACACACACACACACACACACACACACAGTTTTTGTGTGTGTGGAGGACCACCTCCTTGTTATCATTAGTCAGACTACCCTCTTTCTTTTCCTTTTTTTGGAGAAACTTAAGCAGCCATCAGAAGGAGCTACGTGGCTTACTTCTAGCTCCGCATGGGGTCCACTCTACCACCGTCCTTACAATTAGGCTCAGGTTTATGGGTGCTGGAGGCCAGCAGAGAACTGTTTAAGGAGAGCTCATGATGCGAGGCAGGTCGGAAGAAAAAGTGCAGTCTCGGCTAACGATGAATCGTTTTTCTGCCGTGTACTAACGCTCAGAAGTAAAGGTGATTTCACAGGAACAAAGCATTATGACGGAAATAACATAATGGAACAGAATAACGGACTTAACCCCTAACCTCCTGAACCGCCAGAATAACCGACTAACCTCCTGTCCAGGTTCTCTCTGCGCTTACGCCTCTATAGCAAATAGATTATATAGATTGTAGCTCCTCATGGCCTTGATTGCGAATAGTTCGGTAAAGGGATGTATTATTTAAAATGCAAAGTACAAAGTATTTTACAATTTGAGCTACTATCATCAACAATTTTCAGAATTTGTCACGCTCATGTCGGTAATCTTTGCAGCAGTTTCATATTCTATGAAGGGATTCAACTTTGATTTAATTCCTTCATAGCCCTAACACCTCCCTTTTGCTACGATTGAGAGATGGTCCTTTTACCTGGCTAGGTCAAATTATATTAGCAAATCACCCTTGAGCGCATCCCTTCAGCTGACCTGAAGTCTTTGCAGAATAATGTGATGTCCTCTCAATCCAAATGAATGAGTAGCTGAACTCCCCTCTGACGTTGCCTGTGACTGAACACACGTCTAAAAAAGTCCTCCGGTTTAAGGTCGACATAATGTAGGTGCACAGTGTGGCCCGCGTTCGCCAAACCGTTCCAAAGGAGTAGGACGTGGACGAAGTTCCAAGCATTCGAAGACAAAAACAGCAATAATGACTTGTTTCACCGGAGGAGGAGCGGACGATCTGTCCTCCATTCAGATCCAGACAGGGGATGGTTTAAAATATGTCCAATCACACCCCCCCCCCCCCCTCTTTGCATTGGAATGTCCCCCGTCCCCTTTGGCACCAAGTCATTTTATTGCCATGCCTTCTCTCTCTGTTACTGCTGGCATCCGGGGAGGACTCCAGCGCTGACCCCATGCAGAGGGGTGGTGGGTAGGGGGGGGGGGAGCGGTCACACTGCTTACCACCTCGAAGCACATTGTCATCCCCGACATAACTTTGCTGTTAAGACGTCACAAAGTCATTGTGGCCCGGGAGACATTTTCTTTTTTCTTTTTTTTTTTGGTCCGCAGACAAAGCTCGAAAGAGAGAAAAGAAAACAATTGAGATGCCTTCCCTGAATTGGCCTGGCCGCGGCGCTTTTATAATGCCGGGGTGGGGGTCAGCTTTGTTCCCGATGCTGTGATGGCTGTCGTTTTTAGAAACGCAACTTTCAAAGCGCATACCTCTGTCTTGTAATTAGGTTAGCCGTTCCTCTGGTCTGGAAGCCATGATGTCTCCATTATCCGGGAGACATTGGGTTTTTTTTGCTCTGCAATTTAGCGCTACGTCTGAAATATAAGTGTCTATTGAATTGTCATAACAGAAACCCGGCAGGCCCAGAGATATGACTGTATTTTGAGATTATTGTGAATCTAATTCACCAATTATACCTTTAGTCCCTGTGTCTAGAGGCTTTAGGCATACCTTAAAAAAAACAGAAATGCTCTTTAATAAAATGCCCCCTGGTTCCGCATTCAAATCTGATCTGCTGGTCTGAATTACATGCCAATCAACCACATTGTGGTCTTTGATGCAATGTGTGCTCGAATAATTAAAATAATTAAATTTTAACGGTGAATAAAAGTGTTATGGAGTTAAGCAGAGGGATGGGGGGGGAACAGCAGGAATCAGGAGTGTTTTATTCCCATGAAAGAAGGTGAATTCTCAAAACCTTTCTCTAAACCCCATTTCATTCCGGGATGTGGATAGATAACACAGCAGGAATGTTATCTATCATCTACCCCACCGCCTTCCTCTTAAAGGTTTACTTTTTACATTTTGAAGAAATTAATAATACGAAGGAATGGGGAGGATTACTATTACTATGCATGCGTTGAGGCTCCTATCCAAGATCTGGACCGAGAGATAGCTCTCTGCGAGAAACCAAGTTAATTTAAATAAAGAAAACAGACATTTTCTCTTGTCTTTCTCTCGCTCTGGCCACAACATCCATAGGGATTCTGCTCTGCAGGCCTTTCAGCTTTCAGCTTGTATTAAGTGATTCATTGCCAATTAAAACAGCCTCTGATTTAGCGAGGATCGCTGATAGTGAGAAAAACCAGATGTTCTCAGGCCAGTGGAGGAAGCCCGGGAGAGGGGCTTTTATTTTTTTGGGAGGGTCAAGGAGGAACAGGATGTCGATAGACTAACAAAGCAGCAAACCTTGACACTCAACAAATG
>OOFB01014740.1:10216-31752 GCA_900323305.1 Trachyrincus murrayi | reverse complement strand
GCACCGGAGCCCCTCAGGGCTGCACGCCCTGTTCACGCATGACTGTGTGGCCACACGCAGCTCCAACGTCATCTTCAAGTTCACAGACGACACCACCATCCTGGGTCTCATCTCCAACAACGATGAGACCGCCTACAGAGAGGAGGTCAGTGACTTGGCAACATGGTGCCAGGACAACAACCTCTCTCTCAACGTCTGCAAGACCAAGGAGATGATCGTGGACTTCAGGAAGCGGCAGGGGGGGGGGGGGGTCACGCCCCCATACACATCGATGGAGCTGAAGTGGAGAGAGTCTCCTGCTTCAAGTTCCTCGGTGTGTTCATCCAAGACCTCACCTGGTCCAAGCAAGCGGACTCGGCGGTGAAAACTGCCCAAAAGCGCCTATTCTTCCTGAGGAGACTCAAGAAGTTTGGCATGTCTGCAAAAACCCTGACTAACTTTTAAAGGTGCACCATTGAGAGCATCCTCTCTGGCTGCATCACCGCCTGGTACGTCAGCTGCACCGCTGCTGACCGCAAGGCCCTCCAGAGGGTGGTGAAGACAGCAGAGCGCATCATCGGTTGCCATCTACCCTCCGTGCAAGGCATCTACCACACATGATGCCTTAGGAAAGCACGGAAAATCACAAAAGACTTCAGCCACCCAGGCTTTGGACTATTCACACTGCTGCCGTCTGATAGACGTTTCCGGAGCATTCGGGCATGGACTACCAGACTCACAAACCACAAAACCTACCATCAAACCAAGCCATCAGGCTTCTCAACCAGTAACACTACCTATTGATCATATTGATCACTGGTAAATTACGCCCTGGTTACTTTACCTAATTGAATGTACGTATCTATCCGCACTCCTCCACTTTATACTTTTATACTTATAAATGCTAGTGTTTATTTATCTTATGTATATTTTTTAAAACTTTTTTATGTATATATTTTTTTACCTTATTCTGTAATGTTCTACGTATTGTGGTCTTGCCATGTCATAAGAATTTCACTGCCTAGAAATGACCCTGTGTTGTACTGTGCAAGTGATCAATAAAACACTGACTATAATATACAACCATAAACCCTGTTGCTACCGCTTTAGGTTTATTCTGCTTATACCACAGTTACCAACAATGATTATTAGACATTAGTTACTTTCAACTTTCAATTTAACATTATTGAGTTTTACCAATGTATTCAGCTGAAATTCAAATATTCTTCTGCTGTGTTTTGAGCACATTGCTTTTGAATGCTGTGGTATTAACAACCAGAAACCTGTTGATAATGTACAACCATAAACCTTGTTTCTAATATACAACCATCATCCTTAACGCCACAACAACAAAAACAACAAAACAAACATCAGCCAGTGAACAATGCCGGCCACCCCTGTGCCAGGCACTGTTCTAAATAACGTGTCAGTCTGCCCTTTGACCCCTCTGTGGCATCAGCGCCCGCCGTACCTGAGCAGCTGGGGACTGACGAAGGTGATGAGATCCTGCAGCACCTTGTAGGCGGAGCCGATCAAGAAGAAGGGGCCAAAGGCCTTGATCAGAGCCCAGAGGAAGGAGGGCTGGCGGGGGGCCGCCCTCTGCTCGGACAGCAGCACCTCCGTTTCCCCTGGCCCATTCTGCGGCACCACATGGTTAGTGGTGCCCTCTGAAGGCGCCTTGGTGTACACCACCTGGGTGGACGAGATCTGCTCACTGGGGCTGGCGGGGGGAAGGAGGGAGGGGGAGAGAGAGAGAGAGAGAGAGAGAGAGAGAGAGACATGTAATCATTAATTAATAAAACAAAGTAATCCTACCCAGCGTTTAAAGTGAAGATACATGTATTGTAGTGTCACGCCTAAAAGCCTAAGCTCAAACATTGCATGTGGTATTCGGAGAGCAGAGGGAGGGAGGGAATACAGAAATTGTTAATGAGAAGCTAGCCAATAATCAGACAACTGCCACGGAATTCGACACTCGACAAACAGGCTTTACAAAAAAGTCCAATCCTGTCCTTGGTGATAAGAAGACTTTTTGAGTAGAAGAATTACACACACATCTCTCTCTTTCTATACATATAAATATACGTTTGCAGTGTTCCTCGTCAGGCCGGCACAATCTACCCACACTCCTCAAGCCAATGTCAAGTGTGTTTGTACAGCACATTCCTGCAGCCTCTAGAGTGCTAGATGGTCAGAGCAGTGCTGATGTTTAAACAACCTCTCGTTGCCCATGTCACAGAATGCCAAACAGTGAGCTCATATCTTCTAAAACCCTTTAGAAACGCATTTAGCACTCACGCTCGGCACAAGGAAGTCATTTTGACAAATTATATTGGTAATGGATTGTGGAGTGTGTGTTGTTGGTGGCTGGTTTAAGCAGCCTCACCTGGCCCGAGTCAGACTGATTGGACTGGGGCTGGGTGAGGCTGCATAGCTGTGGGGCATTGACCAATCACAGCCCACAGGTTAAACCAGCCACCATTTTCAAGTATTTCAAGTTCATCTGGGCCTTTACCCAACACTGCCGGCAGCGTACCTCTGGGCCTTCGCCTGTTCTTTCTCCCACTCCGCCAGGAACCTGGCCACCACGACCTGAGAGCTGTCATGCTTGTTCAGCGACCACAGGTCCTTGGCTTCCAGCGGCCTCTTGTAGCCCTTCACCGCCATCCTGACAGAGGAAGGAGACACGCAGAATGTAAGGGTTGTTAAAACACTGCAACGTTATAAAAAAAATAGCAGTTTTATTTGTATTTTTATGGACAGTCAAAGTAGGATAGGATAGTGAAGACAGTAAAGGGGGTTAGGAGAGAGAGAGAATGTAGGCCGCAGGAATAGAACCTGGGTTGCCGCAAGGCGTATTTGTCTGGCAAGCACACTAGCAGGTTGAGCCACCGAGCTGCCGTATAAGGAAACAATTCTCAATGTCATGCGTGTAAGCATTTTTATATTAATTATATGCAGCACAAGGTGTTCATGTCTAAATAACAAGTCACATTTATAGAGATATTTTCTGTTGATTTTGTGTCCCTGTCAGAATAGGCAAAATAGGTGAATATTATCGTACACCAGTCAATCACAGATTCACGGTGATTCACGATGAATAGTTGACAGTTTGACGATTGACCATAACCAACTGAAATCTGAATCGCACGCAAATTCCGCCCACGTATGCCCTGGGACTTTGTTTGAAAAATGGCAAATGTAAATCCAGGCCATGAGCCAGTAGTGTCTGTCTGTCTGTCTGTGAGTGAGTGAGTGAGTGAGTGAGTGTGTTCATACCTAGTGAACCACCAGAAGGTTATTGTGGAGAGAAAACCTGCAGTGGATTCCGGGCAGGGATTCTGGGGAGAGAGAGGAGGAAGGAAGTAAGGGGTCGTACGAGGACACGGACAAGCTACCTTCCACTGTAAGCGCTGTGTGTGTGTGTGTGTGTGTGTGTGTGTGTGTGTGTGTGTGTGTGCACGCTTACTCAAACGAGGTCAATGTTTGAGTAAGCGGTTCGCACCGCTTAATCTGTACAGTACTTGGCAATGGACACACACATGCACTGAAACGCACACTCACGCGCGCGCACACACACACACACACACACACACACACACACAGGCAGGCTGCTGGAGTGTGTGTGCTAGGGTGACTCACAGGGTCGGTGTTGACGGTGGAGAAGAGCGGAGGCTTCTCGCTGAAGCAGCTCAGGATGAGCTGCAGCAGCACCAGGCTGAAGTAGAAGTAGAAGCTGGTGAAGCGCATTTTGTCTGGAACCGCGCCCTGAAACAAACAAACAAACAAACAAACAAACAAACAAACAAACAAACAAACAAAACACACACACACACTTAAAAAACACTTAAACATACATCTAGAGCGACAAGGTTTCATGGCTGCCATGGCGCTTTTTCTGCACGTTTCATATTTTGGTTGATAATTAGCAGCATCTGCGAAATTATGGAATCACACGATTGTGGATTAGCCTCGGCCGAGACCTTGGCTGCTTATCTGTCTGTCTGACAACCATTGTCTCCTTCTGCGGAAAGCAATACATTTTTAACAGTATACTAGCCAACAACTAGCGACCAAAACTAGCTGTAGAAATACAAGCGCATGTATGAATAGCTGGCATATACATCCATATCACACATCTGATGGTACTCAAATGAGGCTAACCACAGTATATGTCTAAAATACAGTCGTCCCTCTGTCCGTCTCCCTGCCTGTGTGTCCAGCGGTGGGGTGGTTTGCTTGTGAAGGCGTGTTGTGTTGTGCATCGCAGCTCCACATAAGCCAAACGTAGCAGCTCTAGGAGTTGAGATAAGAAGTGCACGGCGAAGAACAATAGCTCCACTATAATCCCACACCGCCACTTCCTGTCACGTAGCTCCTCGGTTGACCCTCCTGGTCAAATGCCAATCCAGGAGAAAACCTCAAAAACCATCGGCTATTGTTGGTTGTCCCTCTTTGATCCCAACGCAGATGAGATCAGTGGTGTGTGTGGTGTGTTAGGGGAAAGAGTGAGTGAGTGAGTGTGTGAGTGAGTGTGTGAGCGTGGGGGATCAAAGGTGAGTGGATGCTTTGAAGTAGGGCTGGGCGATATGGCCAAAATCCTCTATCCCGATATAGGTAATTTAATATCTCAATAACGGTATATATCACGATATAGCATGTATTCTGGTAATTCAATAAATAAATAGTCTATATAAAATAATCACATGGTAAAGTCTATTTTTGTATACTATACTTGACAAATGAAAAGCAAATAATAACAGCTAGAACAGTCTGGCAAGTTCAGAAAATTACACCACTTCACTGTAATGCAGACAACACTTCCATATCACGATATTACGATATCGAAAATCTAAGACGATATCTAGTCTCATATCACGATAGATATAATATTGCTATATTGCCCAGCCCTACTTTGAAGTGCGTCATAAAAACGGCCGTGACACCAACCTGGCTGGAGGCCTGCAGGATCTTGGAGCGGAAAGGCACAATGGCACACAGCAGCGACAGGAACCAGAATATAAAGAGCACCCCCGAGGACTGCAGGCCACGCAGTCTCTCAAACTGGATCAGGAACGTCACTAGGAGCTGCCAACAGCAGGAGGGAGGGAGGGGATTGGGGGAGAATGAGTGGGATTAATCATTAGGCCCAAAAACGGAACCTCGATCCCGATCTCTGAGTTCACATTCTGTTTCTCTCTGCAGAGCGGTCCAGCCTCGATCCCGTTGAATGTAAAAAAGATACGACCAATCAGCACTCGGGGAGGGGGTTTCAGTTCATGACGAACAAGGAGCGCCACAGTCAGCCGAATTTTAAAAACAATGGCGGTGCCCAAGGAAAGTGTAGCAATCAAAACAGTTTTTATCCGAAATCGACTGAATAACAACGTTAAATGACTCCTGAGCCAAGGATCAAAGCTCGGATAACTCCTGAGGCACTGCAGTACAGTGGCTCAGGAGTTATCCGAGCTTTGATCCTATGACAAAAGGCCTCGGTTACGCTTGCATTGAGACCGTTTGATCGACTGACACGAGAAACACGGAGCCGGCGTCCTGACTTGACACGTGGCAATGGCAACTCTTGTGGTCTGAAATTTCATGTTTCTGCTCAATTAATGACTGCTCCCTGATCCCACGAGAAGCCCTTTTGCGGTTCTTTTTGTTCAAAACATTATGAGTTAGGGTGCACAGCGGAGATGAAGAAGTTTCGTATTCGATATTCATTCGACGCAGAGTGGAGGGATTCATTAGATTGAGAAAGTTATTACCACAATGATACGCAGCGTGGTATTTAAACAAAACAGTTGTACGGTTAGGAGTCATGCATTAAACAGCTGTAGGGTTCCCTGGAGGGCAGGGGACGAGCAGTGTCAAACGGCTAGTCTCTGGGCAGACTGTCGGGGACATTGAGTAGGGTTGAAGGCTCATCATTGATGTTTGCCTTGCGTCCAAAATACAGCCCTGCTACATTTGCGACGCGCGTGCTTTGCTCTGTTAAAACAGTATGCTTCTGCAATGAGTTTGCATAAGCACATTTGTGGATTCCACACTCACAGTTCTCACCTTGCGGTTCATTGCATTTGCAATAATCAACATAATTTAAGCATGTAATGTCTTTATGGTCTCCAGCACTGTTCTCACCATCGTCATGCCGACCACCAGTGGAGTGGCAAAGTAGATGGGGGGCTGGGTGACGCCCTGCCTCAGCTCATGGAATGTATGGAAGAGGTCCGACCAGCTCACCAACCACAACGCAAAACCAAACGCCTGAACAGAGAGACAGAGGGACAAGAGATAGCTGACGGGCGGCTATGGCATTTATAACAAATTACACTCAAATTATAGCTCTTAAATCTTACCTACAGCACCTTAAAAACACCATTAGACAGACAGATCAGAGAGATAGACCTTTTTTCACATAAGTAGGACAACGTATTGAAACACCACCTCTGTTTATTACTGGCAAAAAAAATAAAAGGGGGGGTTTGGTTTCAGAGCAGCTGCTGCAGGCCTGGATACATTGTTGCCTAGTGAGCCGTGTAAACATTGGCCAGAGCTGTACAAGAGGAAGTTTGACCTTTGAGGTCGCAATACACACACGTCATCTCCTGAATAAACACATCGACGTAAAACCAGTCCAGGAGTGATGCAGGGAGCAGGAAAGGGGGACGCAAGTAGAGGGAGATTATTGTGGAATGCAGCCGATAACCCGACCCCCTCCTTACCGTCTTGAATCTGTTCAAGATGGACATCATGATGTAACCTTTGTTGTTCCGCTGGAGGTAGTAGAGGTAGATGGGGCTGACTGCCCATATGTAGATGCATGGCAGCCATGACAGCACGGTGAGCTGAAAGCACTCGGGCAGGTCGGGTCTGTTTGTGTGGATCGTCTGGTTGGCTACCTGCACAGGTGGACAACATGGTGGACAGGGCTTGAGTTTACAGCTGGCCGGTGAGGAGTAAAGTAAAGACACGCTGTTTTTTTTCCCTCGTATTTCTAAGAAAACACTCACACACACCACCATGAGTTTGAGCCAGATGTTTTCGGTTTTCTGTCAACAGTGATGCCCGTGTTCTCCATGTTTTACATCAACATCTGTTGTGTTTACCTAATCGACAGGGTGTATGCAGTAGACTACATATCAGCAGGGAACTCAATTCCTTCTATAGTACACCAGGGATAATTACATTAATTTAAAAAGCCTGTTTTACTGAATGCCTCACAAGTAGGAAGTAGCGTGCGCCCATATGGCTATTATGGTTAATACGGTTATTAAGGGTTTAATGTAAACAATTGAACGTATATATATATATACACACACACACGTCCATTTTTTGTTCACATAATTAGTACACTTAGTTAAAAAGAAAAATTTGGCTACACTTTGATTCAACCATGCAGGTCGTAAAATGAAATCGAGCAACAGGTAGGTGGATAACACTAGGTGTGCAGACGATGTAGGACTACTTTTGCAGTCCTGTGACACATTGCATGAGGCTTCAATAGCAACTGCGTTGTGGTCAGTTTTCTGATCTCCAAAAATGCTTTTCCAATGAAAAGTTGCTGAGGGTTAGCAACATGATAATATTTGAATGATCAACCGCACTCCAAGAAAAAAGACAATTGAACATGTTACCCATTAGTGGAACAACAAACCCTAAGATAGCACATTATCAGAGGGAAGCCCCTTTACACACTTCCGTTTGGCTGCACCAGATTAATAACGCAGCTGACCACACTGTGTGTGTGTGTGTGTGTGTGTGTGTGTGTGTGTGTGTGTGTGTGTGTGTGTGTGTGTGTGTGTGTGTGTGTGTGTTCGTAGGGAGGGTCATCAGATAAGGTAGGTTTGAGTCATGCAGAGTGGTAGAGGTTTGGCTGTGGGGGGCGGGGCGTGGTTGACTTGTGGCCTCATCAAGGAGCACAGACACGGGCTGACCCGCGTGCACCCTGGAAGATAAACACAGCTGTCACAGTCCTGGCCTCTGTCTCGCTCTCCATACATGATCACGCTCCATAGCGCACACGTGGGTTTCATAAATCCATGAGCCCATATTGGTGAGCGAAGTGCGTGCGTGCGCGTGTGTTGTTAGGAGTGTGTGTGTCTGTGTGTATTGTATATTAGTCATCTGCTACATAAGGCAGCTGGCAGCTCATTTGACATCAAATATTTAGAGGGGGAGAGAAAGAGCGCTACGAAACAATTTCTTGGAAATACTTTTTTTTGTGGTTATGTGAATGTTAATACAATTCATGAATTGTATTTAATTAAATACCAAAACAATCTTCTGTCTGTCAATATTCTACATGACATTGCATTTTCTCAGAAAACGTGATGAGACATTCATTCATATTATCCACATTGGGTGTTTGTTATGCCAGCACTAGAGCCCCTAAAGGCTTTGTATGTATTGTATTCATTTGTGGTTTACCACGACTGCGTGGTGGTGCTTGGGGAGGGGGTGGATATATTTGTCAGCAAGTCTTTCCTTCACTAGTAAGACAATAATAAGACTTTTTTAATAAAGAATATACTTGTCTAGTGAAAGAGTTGTGTTCCGTTAAAGTTAAACACCAAATTAACAGAAGGAGGAGGCAAAAGCCAGTTTGAAGCCAGACTTCAGAACCGTTTGCGTTTTTTCCATTATTATCAGTTACGTTTGCCAAGGTCACTGTGGCAGTTTCCCCTTCCACATGCCATCTACAGTGGCTTTTCAGGGCTTCTTCAATGGCAGGACACAGGCAGATGATTATTAACCCGGTTTATTGTAAAGTTTGTGATAGTTTGAACAAGCAGAGCAGATGGTACGTGCTGACATGCTAGCGCTCCTCCTGAGTGTGTGTGCTGGTTTAACATGTGGGCCTTGATTGGACAATGCCCCACAGGTGTGCAGCCACCAACAACACACACTCCACAGTCACCTTAGTTAGATCTAAGGAACGGATATAGCCTACTTCACTCATAGTGTGCTTCATCCGGCAGACAAAGGTAGCGGGGAGATCTGGGTGCAGGCGACATGGAGGAAAGGTAAACATTGTTCAGTTGCATATACTACCCACATTGAAATGATACAAAGCCACTTGAAAATCCCCTTTATGTTTCTGAGATGAAAGGATCCAAGACAGGGTAGCGGACGACTTCAAAAGTTAATCTTATGGTACAATATCAATATCATGAATTACATTATTATCATCATCATCAGGGACTTTAGGCTCTTGTAATACATTAATGTTGACTTTCCCTGGTCTTAAGGGCATTGTTCCAGTAAAGCTAAGCTATCCCCATGTTATAAGGCTGTTCTAGGTGAGTGAAAAAACTGAATGGATCTACCTGCTTGGTCTCTATTGCACTATTGACTTTTTTCTCATGATTGTCCAGTGAATAAAACTTAATGTCCTACTATGATTAACGTATTTATTAAAAATGTCATGGTTAACCTCTAGAGGTATCTGACATGTTCAACATGCTGTAAATGTAAGATAACTTGCTGGCTTGCTATCGCTATTAATGCCAAGTATTGTGATTTTGCAGCTGATTTGTTTGCTGAGGGGATTGTGGTTTGGAAACCAGTCAAGCTGAAAGACTCCACCTACACAATCTCCCAAGAATGAAAGACAACTGCAAATGGAAAAGCACAACTGGTATGTGGCTTTTCAGGGCTCCTCCAACAGCAGGACACAGGCAGATGATGATTAAATCGGTTTATTGTAGAGTTTGCAATAGTTTGAACAAGCAGAGCAGATGGTAAGTTCTGACATGCTAGCGCTCCTCCTGAGTGTGTGTGTGGTGACTGGTTTAACCTGTGGGCCTTGATTGGCCAATGCCCCACAGGTGTGCAGCCTCACCCAGCCCCAGAGTCTAATCAGTCTGACTCAGGTCAGTTGAGGCTGCTTAAACCAGCCACCAACAACACACTCCACATCAGAGGTGGGCAAAGTACGGCCCGCGGGCCACATACGCCCGTTGCGTTGTTTAATCCGGCCCGTCGGGCATTTACATTAACAACAGTCCTATAATACATTTCAATTTGTAGTATTCATTTAGCTGTTTTTTTTAACCCTTTAACAGCGAAGCGGTCGTCGGCGACCCCATTTTACAAGCCATCTTCAAACTACCGTAACTCCAGGGGTCCTCAAACCCCGGACTCCGGTCCGTATCCGGACCGAACCACAACTGTCTCCGGACTCTGAGCAAATTATACTTTTCATGTATTTTCTGCGAGACATCGCCGCGACGCAACATGTCAAAATTCTCCGAACGTAAATGTAAAAGTAAATCTCCACTCCCTCCACTGCAAGCAGCGCTCCGCATGTCTGACTGCTCCACTGCCTGTAATAGGATGTGTACTCTGCCCCGGTTCGATCACAGTCAGCATACAGTCATCTCCATGATAGCTGTATTTACACAATTGAATTTATAGCTGTGAATCCGCACTGCAAGCTGGGCTTTCTGCAAAGAATGCAACGAAAAGTAAACCGCGAACAGACTCTTCACCCCCACCCCCCCCCCCGGCGCTGTCAATACTGGAATGCTACGCCACCTCACCTACTAATGGCCCGGCCCGCCCGTCAGTTTTAAAAACCAAATGTGGCCCTTGAGCCAAAAAGCTTGCCCACCCCTGCTCCACATGGTAGTAACTGGTTAGCCTATGGTTAAAGTAAAATATTCTAGATCCTAATAAACTGAGGCACAGCAATAGGGGTGGGGCGGGTGGGTTAACTGTGGCAGGAAAAGCAATTTATGAAATCTCAAATCAATTTAGAAATGTCTTGACATAATTCAGCCATGACCTAGTTACAGGAGAAGAGCAAAGTGCTTCTGTACATGCTATTGGGAAAAATCAGCAATTAATGATTTTTTTTATAATCTCAAGACGATGCAGGAAAGGTAATCCAAGCTTTTATTTCAATCCACTCTTTCTTGGTTGCAAATGGTCCACAATGCTACTGCTAATGCCACTCATTTAAAAAGGAACCAATAAATGAGAAGGCACCGGCTCCTTATTGGCTGCTGTGATTACATTCGAAGCAATGAGATGGTAATTATCGATCCCCTTGGGGGAAATTTGTTCCCGTGCTTCTAACCCAGGTCAGGCAGACACTGTGTGGAGAGCCTGGGGATCCACTCCTGGGATCTTAGGTCCAGAGCCTTTTGCTGGCAGAGTTAACCCAACATGCACGTATTGTTGGTGTGGTAGGAAACCCCCAGGAGAACATTCACATTGAAGCCCACCCTTGTTGGCCTGAACCCAGGACCTTGCTGTGAGGGCAGCAGCGTTAACCAGATTACATTTCAGAGCCCTGTGTAAGGAAAACGGATGACTTGTATGCACTGCATCTGCAGAGGCACGAATAGGCACTCGAACAGACACCGCATCACAAAACATGGGACAGTGTGAACCATCTGCCAATCAAAATGTTTTTGTTTTTTTTAATATTTAGGTTCATTTTGTATACAAATGTTGCAAAGAAAGCCCAATGTAAAAGTGCTAGAGATGAAAGACTGCTGGTGAAACAGCTAACAACAGAGCTGTTTTCCACTCTACAGGTTGAAGGTTCCATTTACATTTACGGTATGTGTGAAGTAACTTGAATCACATTCTGGTTTATCCCAGCACGATGTGACAAATATTGAATATTGAAAATATTGAAATACCACAGGTACTCCTTCTTGGCTCAAGTCTGGCAGAAATGAACAGACTTCTGTAAATGTTGTTCTCACAGGAGCGGCTGCACTAGTGAGTCATTTTACACATTCTAGTCGTTGGTGAGGTTAAAATAGTTTACTGGGGATTTGGGTTCTTCTAGACTCAAGTGTTCGTATGATTTCACTCGGAAGCGTTGCCCAATAAAATAAATAAAACACAGGAACTGCCTTAAACCATGTAGAGATCAGAGTACAGACATCAGAGAGACTTGCAGTTAGAGGTTCATGAGAAAGTGAGAACGTGTGTTAAAGGTGCCAGTGCGTGTGTTATTCTGAAGTGAAAATGAGTGCGTTTCGTAACTCCAATTTCCTGAAATTTTGTTGACCCTAGCAGTCTTTCACTTGAGAGAATAGATAGCTCTTGTTGATCCTGGGCAGGGTTTGCCTGCTCAAATTACTTTAAAACCGCAAACACACACAGTTTTCAAATGTTGAACAAATGGCCATTTCCATGTTATTATAGAGTAATGTAATTACAGAAATACTTTTTTCATAGGCCTGTATATTTTTAGAAAGAAGAAGTAGAAAACTAGAAAAGGGTGGTTGCTATGATGTTCTGTTCTGTGTTGCTAGGGCATGGCTAAGTGATATATACTGTAGGTAGTAAGTCAAGTTTGATTTATTGTTGTAGTATAAAGTATGAAGGAGGTGTTGAGTAGGGAAGTTTGGGAAGAATATTAACAGTCTAGTGAGAGAATTGTGTTATGCTTACTATACTAAATGAGATGAGGATGATATATATATATTTGATGTATAATAAGTCTATGGTGTCTAAATATTGTGGGAGTATTGACAGTTTATAGATTTTGATAGTTTAGATATTGTTCTAGAACACAGGAGTTTAAGAGTTTAAAAGTTTAAATACTTAAAGAACCCAAATGAACCCAAGTGAACCCAAAATCGAATAAACACTTCGACGTCACGACGAAGGGACACCGGCAGCGAGGTGTGTGTGTGTGCGTGTGCGTGTGTGTGGAGCTCCGTCTGTCTGGGCAGCGGTTGATGTTGATGGCCGCGTCCGAGAGAGGGTTAAGCTTCTCGGACACTTATAGTATAACGCCACGGTGCGTGGGGCATTTCATATCAACATCGCTCATTATAACGCTCATACACAACGACGGTACTAGTTATAAAAAAAAATAAAAAAGGAGCACAAAGTTGCCGTGGGTCCGTAACCATGGCGACCATGGGGATAACACATCCCCCCTCCTTCCTAGAACTCTTAGCCCAAAACGCATGTTTAAAGATCTCAAGTATATATTATTGTGGCAGTTTCCCCCTGCCACATGCCATCTCCTATGGCTTTCCCGGGCTTCTCCCACAGCAGGACACAGGCAGTTGATGAGTAAACCGGTTTATTGTTAGTTTGTGGTAGTCTGAACAACAGAGCAGGTGGTACATGCTAGAGCTCTCCCGAGTGTGTTTGCTGGTGGCTGGTTTAACCTGTGGGCCTGATTGGCCAATCCCCCACAGGTGTGCAGCCTCACCCAGTCCCAGAGTCTAATCAGTCTAACTCCGACCAGGTGAGGCTGCTTAAACCAGCCACCAACAACACACACTCCACAATTATATTATATAATATCAATCTAATGATGGATAAATAAAGAAATAATGACCCCAATAACACAGACTTAGGAGCAGAGTGTTAGCAAATTAGTAACCAAGACAAATAGTCACGTGTAGTGAAAAGAAAAAAACGATATTCGATGGATTCAACAAATCAGTCCATTAATCTCATTAGCGGTCTATATTATAGCACTGTGTCCCAGTAGGAACAAAGGAACATGGGCACGCGGCACACCCATGTACAAACGGATCACTAGAGTCAGACTAACAATGGGCCTAAAACAATTGAAATGTTGGAGTCATCAGTTTTCTTGGCTCATAAAAGGACGAGGCTTGGGCTATCTGGACTTCCTTATTTTCACTTCAAGTGAATATGCTAATGTCCCATTGTTACTGACACCAACAAAAAATACAATGTTCAAGCAATGTTTAAATTGGCACTAGGGTATTTTTTCACCACTACTTTTGTTGAAAATGAGTATTGAAAAATAATAAAACCCATCCACCCATGCTCAATCACCTATAGCGATGTACTTTGTCTCTAAATAAATGTGGAGAATCATTTTGAACGAAAACTCTGGCTACTGTGAAAAGGTGACACAGTGCAAGTTCCCAAGAATTCAGAGAATGTGTTAACAGAAGACTGCATTTCTAAGTGCATGGTCCTTGGTTAATCTGTGCCTCTCCACCATGATACTAGTGTGTACACACGCACACACTTTACTGATGTGTTTACACTTCTTCTTTCTTTTACTCCATACTTTTTTTTTTTAACACAGGGAGTGAAGCCCGTTCTCCAGTAAGAAGTAAGAAGGAATTTGGCCTTGATGAGCACAATTGAAAACGCTAATTCAAGCGTCGCACAGGAAATAATGTTGAAGCACCTATCATGCACCACATGTTTCCGTAGTCAACCAAACAGAGTAGAACAAGAGTGTGGTCTGTGTTTGAAGGAATGTCAGATCAACCAGACATCTCAGATGTGGAAAAAAAGAGTAAGAGCAGAAAGTGATAGGAGTGGTAGAACTGGAATAAACATCAGCATCGGCTTGCCAAAATGAAATGAGCTGAAACAAAAGGTGAGGCAGGAGCACGGGTATTGCATTTTCAGTTGTGTTATAGTTTGCACTTCATCTGAATATAGGGCCTAAAGTATACATATTATTTGCCAACAAATCATCATAGGTTAATAGCCTAGACGGTGCTGAATATTGTTAGTTAAGTAGTTTGATAACAAAACATTTTTGGATTGCGCAGAGTACCAGCTGTGTGTTAGTTAAAAAAATAATAATAATAACTAATGCCCCATCAAGTTGCAGTTTAGAATAAGCTGTATACAAATTACAAATTAAAATGTTTAATTATAAATAATTGTAATTTACACAGCAAGTGATTTATTGGTTGTTTGAATGTCATCACGTAGGCTACATCAAATGGTGGGCTAAACATAAAAACTCAAAAGTAAGTGTTATCAATCAATGCCATCTTCGTTGAGGCCTCTTACCCCTGTGTGGACTTGACCGAAGGAAATATTTAATAAATAATCTAATCTAATCTAATTTCATATCAATCACAAAGAATGTAACTCAAACACCAATCTAGGTTTACTGACATGACCTCTATCTAATATAGTTTAACATTAGGCCTAATACGGGCGATGTGAAGTTCTTGTTGTACCATGTAGCTTTGAAAAACATCAGTTGAATACTGGGCAACCACCACCAGTAAAGTATAACTAGTTATTTGTCTATAGAGAAACTTTTATTTATTCACAACTTCCGTTTTGAGTGGTTATTCTAAGCTGGCTGGCCGGATAACTCCACATAGACTCCAGTAGCCCAACTGACTAAAATGTCACATTGTGTAAAGAATGTTTGCGTGTTGGAACGCAACGTCAAGTATTTTTTTCATTGATGAACATAAAGACAATGATAATACCTTCCCTGAATTTTCAACTAGAGCTTTTTCTCAGTTCCAGACTCATTATAAAGTCTTCAAGAGCTTTTCATTCACTTGGCGTTACAACTGATGACCAAAGTGACTGCTGATCATCAAAAGTACAGGCCTATAGCAATAGGTTCAAATCTGGTTCATTTGGGCATGGGGTCACGCATAGCTTGCGTAATATGTTTTGAGATATCTTTGTTACATTGTTGTACTACTACTACTGTACTACTGCTACTACTACTACTACTGGCTGCACAACAGCAATTTAACAGTCTTTCCTTATGGTAGCTGTCTCTAACAGCAAGCAAAGCATCAGTGGTTAAAAACTGAAATCATGAGTCAGAGAGTTACCTTTGGCATTTTACAGTCATGATTTTACAGTGTGTGCATGTGTGTGTTACATGGTTGTAGTGGAATTCCTAATTCAATGAAGTCAAGACCGTAGTCTGTGTGCCATTGTCAAAATCTGAGTGTGCTGGTGAACAAAGGGGGCAACTTTACAATTGTTAGTAATTGTTAGTCATTAAATGCTTGCATAAGAGCGTGCATAATAAAGGTTACATAGGCTGATGGTGTCCTAACGCCATGCATAGATCTAAAAAGAGAAATGTAAAGGGAGACATTGCATGAAAAAAAGCCAAGCATGTAGTCTCTTGATTTAAAGATTCACTTTAAAAGGGTTGTAGATGTCAGTTATCAGATGAAAGTGTCCACTATGTGGCAACGTGCCAAAACGGCACGAAAATGAGCCGTGAAGTTGCAGGCGATAACATCGGCCAACCGTGGTAAGATTTTTCATCACTGAATTTGGAATCACTGGGTTCTGGCTGAATCTAGCTATGTTAAGCCTTTTTGTGGTGGCAATTATCTCTCCTCCTCCCTGCTTGTGCGTTGCACACCAACAGGACAGACGGCCAAGTGCCTAAACGTCATTCTTATAATGGCTGTTAGATGTTGTTCACAAAAAGACTAGAGGATAAATGTGTAGAGATTGAACTCCATTTAGAAATAGCAAATTAATAATAAAAAATCTATCTATAATCCAATTAGGTTAGTCTCAATAGACACTTTCATTCCCTGCAGTTGACAGTTATACAAGTCAACTGTTAGATTATCTATGTCAAATAGGCCTATAGCCTACATTTAAATAATGTTGAAGGCCTCTACATTTCAGATATAACAATATTTACGCATAGAATTGTGTAGCCTACAACACTGTTATAGTCCATTTAGCTTAAATGTGAAAATGTGCATTTTTTTTTGTTATGTTAAATGAGTTGTCTTATCTGGGCTTTGAACCTAACAAACCAGACAAACTGCGGCACTCTATGGATCTCACGGGGAGTGTGCGTTTGTAGGCCTAATGGATTTGCACGCTAACCGTTTCAGGTCACCTCGACTGAACTCAACAACTTGTGACATGGGAAGAATACCCTACTAGTACCCAGGGAAGAATACCCTACTAGTACCCAGAGAAGAACATAAGGCTGCAGTTTCCCCATATATTCAAATACATTCAACATTTTCCCTGGCACACATCAGATCATCATTATTACAGTAACGTGGACCGTAGCCTACAGATGGACGAGATCATCATTATTACAGTAACGTGGACCGTAGCCTACAGATGGACTCTCGTCCATCTGTAGGCTACGGTCCACGTTACTGTAATAATGATGTTATAACGTGTGCGTATTTCATTCACAAGTACGCTGTTGGCTGGAGAATCGTGTTTCTGAAGTTGAGTTGGTAGGCTACTGCAGTAGGCTAGCGTTGCCTGCGAGTCTTGATCTAGCCGAAGCTAAACTCCATCCTCTACTACCGTGTTGTAGAGAACACGGCTTGGTGTCGTCGGCTAATTAACGGCTCTTCTTACAAGACAGGCTGTTGTTGTTGTTGTTGTTGGAGACATCAAGTCAGTAACCCGCACTGATTCGCCTCGTCTCGTCTCAGGGAAGCGACACACAGACACAGACTCAGACACAGACTCAGACACAGACAAACCTTGCCGAGCGAGTGCTTTGCGGCACACACACAACTAACTGAAGAGCTGAATGCCGACGACAAGCGCGGGAGACCTGGGCCGCACGAGATCGGTTTAGTTCAGTTAGCTTGTGTACGCAGCACGAGGTGAGCCCGGCCACACACCGCTGGGGAACAGAGGGACTTACCCAAAACGGGAGGTCTGGTCCGCACAGGCGCTCCATGTCTTTACGAAGGATCTGTAACACGAGAGACCTCTTCCTCCTGACAGCTCGCTTTCCTCTTCCTCTTACCAGACCGTATTCCTACACAGGGAGACCGGCGACACAACGTGTACATGAGCGGAGCTTGTGGCGCTGCCGAGGCACTCGATCGCCTTTCCCTGCCCTTGTTAAGAGAGGCCGCGTATCCACTTCTACCGGTCGGGCGTCAAAGAGCGCTCTTCCGTTGTTGTGCGAGCATAAAAGCCATCCGGAGTTGTCACGTTAGCGTCCGCCTCCCGGTCCCGCCTTTCAACACGAGCGCGCGCATACTACACACACACACACACACGCACGCATGCACACACGCACGCGCGCGCACACACACACACACACACACACACACGCGCGCGCGTACACGTCGAGAGCGAGAAATACAATACACACGTAACATGACTTGGCAAAAACAGCTTCCTTTTGTGAAGGATATTCAGCCCAGTACGCCTACGGATCACTTTTTTCTTCGACACGTGGCCGTGCATATAGGGGAAGGAAAAGAAAAGTAAAACGTGACTAGGCAAACCCCAGCTTGTCTTTGTCTATAAAACGAGCTGATTCATGTTGAGCCTCATGGAAACGGCACAGAATACTTCTTCTAAATATTGGGGGGAAAAAACATGATCCTCTTCTAACATGAAGGGGGTTTCCAGTTGGATTAATTCAGTCCGAATTTACCAATATCCAATGGTTCCAGTGTCCAGACAGGTTTAAATAGGCCTACTGTTCGTTGTTGTGTCAAGTCTTTCTTGTTGATTACCAGATGCTAATCGCAAAAAAACCAATTGGCTTAATAGCTCACCTGGCAACCACAGTTTTAATGTTATGCATGGAACATCATTTTTTTTTCTCTCTGGTGTAGATGATTAAATTCACTTCATAAAGATGGGTGGCTGTGTGGCCTAGGCTCCTAGCTACATACAGGCACTCAAATATCAGTGAGTATAATATTGTTATTATAGGCCTATTTTATGAAAAGCCTACTTACAGAAAGGTCCCTAATAAACTCATTCAGCAATCAAAAGTTACCTCTAGATACACAAAATGAATAGGCTAATGCATGTGTGATGTTGGTTGTGGATTTGAGAGCAGCCAGGGTATGATCAGGGTGTTTTGTAAATCCTATCTTTCTCCCAGAGCAAGGAAGCGTATCTCCTGTGTTTCCCTTGCTCTGTTTGGTTTCCCCAGGAGGTCAGGGCTCCTAGGTTACTAAGCAAGTCATGGAAATCACAACAAGTAGGCCAAGAGTAGGGTAATACTAGAACCATAGACTGTATACAAGCGCCACCAAATAGACCAACTGATAAAAGACACACAACAGATAAAAGGAAATATATGAATATAGCGTGAATTAATCTCACATCTATGGCCTAATGTGTGTGTGTTTTTTTCATAATTGGTTTTTCATCCTTCATCATAGGCCTACATATTTTGTTTTGTTCTTTGTAACATATATATATATATATATATATATATACACACATATATACATATATTACCCACAAAAAGGATGTAGAGAGCTGTCATCTTATTTTCAGTTATTATTTGTATCTAATTCTAGTAGTAGTAGTAATAATACTAGAAGTAGTTGAGAGAATTCTCTGAGAGAATTATTCTACTTGTTGTATGTACTCCAAACCTTGCTTTAGGATTTAACACTTATATTCCAATTTGCATTGAACACATTTGACATTGTTTATGTTTGGGGTCAAATTTACGCCAAACATAACAGAGGGGTTTAAGGTTAACTGGGGGAATGGTGGAACGGTCTGATAAACATGCTAAGAAATAACGTTTTCTCTTAGCTTGGAATCTCATTAACCCCGGAGGAGTGAGAATGTATTGTGCAATTTTCCAAGATCTCCAACATAACATAAGATGTAGGCTACTTTATAAATCCCCGACAGGAAATTAGAGAATATAAGAATAGCCTAGGAGGTATCTATAGTCAAGTCAGTTATATTTGTACAGCCCTTAATCACAGTTACAGTCTCAAAGGGATTCTCAGGACACATTACATGACAAGGAAAAAATCCCTTAATTATCAAGGAAGAAATCTTGAGAAGGAACGCAGAAAGAGGGATCCCTCCTTCCAGGGATGGTTAGGAGTGCAATGGGTGCCACAATGGACAGACATAATGGCAGCATAATAAACCAAATTAAGTACAGAAAATCATATCTGAGATCGGTATGCCTACAGAACCAAAAGGTAGAATCTATTGTATATTGTATATCGATTGTATATGCTTTATGCTGCATCATTTCTAAGCAGAAGAGGAAGTCTGTGTGGTGAGTTTGTTACCGTGGCGACACCAAAAATAGGTGTTTTGTCTTTATACATTGTTATATATTGAGGTCAGTGGACATCAGGATGTATGTATTATAAGATCACGTTAAGTACCAGGGTGTATTTTGTATTGTGTATGTTTAGGGAAATAATTACATTTTATAGCCTACTTAGCCTACTGTTTACTTAGGCCTACATATTATCTTACTTATAAAGAGAGAGTTTGTGAGTAACTGCAGTAACCAATTTCCCTCCGGGGATCAATAAAGTATTTCTGATTCTGATTCAAACCCATACCCCTTTCCTTTCGTTACAACTGTAACTTTCAAACAGCAAATGATTCTAATAATGCTGTAGCGGTTATAATGGTAGTCTATCATAGTTAGCCGACCATATGCAGCATTATAGTAATGTTGAATAAGCCTATTTTATTCAAACCTGCGCACGTGACGTCACGACGCAAGCCACGTGACACCACGCAGGCACAGTTTCTCTCAGCAGAAGGAACCTCGACAGCCAGCAGATGGGGATGTGCGCACACAATAGCGTGAGTTTTAGACTTCACTCTGACTGACTGCTCATAGTTAGGAAGCTGCAGCTTGACAGCAATGGGTTGAGACATAAGTTGGAGCACTACTGTTCATGTTGAGGCGTCGACATTAAAATGACTTATTCTACAACACCGCCACCGCCGGTTGCATACTCCATCTTCAGGCGGTGGAACTTTTGCCCCATAATTTTTTATGCATAAAATGGACACAAATGAAATATTTGCATGGCGGTAAATATTGGTCAACGAATGCTATTATTTCTGTTCGTATGTTTATATTTCCATAAGATATTTTAATATTCAACCACTGGCGCCGTTTCGGCTTATGGGATTTTTTTCTTTCAACTTTTCTATCCTGTAAACAATCGTCCTACAACGTTTTTTTCCACAGTCGTGTTTCGCTAACGGTCTGGGGTTAGACTATAACATTAACGGGTCCAGCAGTTATCTCTGCGTACCGTTGTATACTGTTCCTGGAATGCGTCTGCGTAAAATCAGCGCTTGTGCTCCCCTTGCGCGCCCCTACTGAGCCATCAAATGACATTCCTTGACGAAGAACTCCGCTTACAAGTAGCTTAATAACCTACTATTGAGGTTAGAATCAGCTTTTCGGATAGTTTACACAAATAAGAGGAGGACATGGACTTTGCCAGGAAGACTTCTGAAGATCCGAGTTCTCCGCTGTCCAGAGCATCTTCGTTTTTGCCGGCGACTCTCCGTGCAAACTCACCGAAGAGACGCGTTGACAAGCTGGGAAGGATGCCAAGCGATGGATCTCAACGGTGAGTATTAAGGACTAATAACGTATAAACATCACAATGTAAATAATTAATTTGTGATTACAGCTATGCCTATTCATTCACGACTATGGGTTTTTTTCAGAGGTAAAAAGCAATTCAAAAAGAAAGGCGAACAGTCGAGAAACATTGAAGAACCCCAGATAAACCATGAAACACAAATATATGAGGTTTTGATCCCATTTCAATCAGGGATGTTCCATACAGACATTATATTTAAATGGCATTTCTAAAACCTAAACAACAATCAGCAAAGTAGTGCTTTGCCGATTTAGTGTTTATCCCCAATTCCAACACACACCCGCACACACACACACACACACACACACACACACACACACACACACACACTCACACACACACTCACTCACTCTCACACACACACACACACACACACACACACACACACACACACACACACACACACAGGGATTCCTATTTAGTCTACAGATCTCCTTTGCAACA
>OOFB01014733.1:0-16134 GCA_900323305.1 Trachyrincus murrayi | reverse complement strand
TCAAAAAGATCTCACTTGGCATTATTAGAATAGTGAGGATCAGGAGAGAGAGAGAGAGAGAGAGAGAGAGAGAGAGAGAGAGAGAGAGAGAGAGAGAGAGAGAGAGAGAGACGGACGGTGAGGCAGTAGGTGACATAGGCCTGATGTGATCCCAGTGAAATATCCTTCATCTCATCTTCCTCCATCTTAGACCGCAGGTGCACTGACACACTGTGCATGATGGAGTAGGATATTCAAAACAAGGCGCACAGCATATAGGCACCTTGGACAGCTCTCAGTGAATCGCCTAAAGACACGGGAAGCTGGATTACGAGTTACGAAACTAAAAGGACGCGTAGGCACATTCAAAACAACAAACGTTCGACGCGGAATATTTCCAACATGCTTGTGACGACTTTTATCTCCGCATCACTAAAGGCGGCTGACATTTGAAGAGAACATCTCTGTGTTTTGCTGCAGAGGATCAAATGGCCAGCCCCTCCCTCCCCTTTTTTTTTTTTTACACGCAATCTCTTCATCCATCCATATACTCAAACACACACACACACACACACACACACACACACACACACACACACACACACACACACACACACACACACACACACACACACACACACACACACACACACACACACACACACACACACACACACAGAGGGGCGGGGGAGAGAGGCCAGATTTCAGAGGGTTGAATCTGAGCATTTTTCTTATTTTTTTTTCTTTCTTTTCTCTCTGATTCAGTGGAAAGAAAAGAAAAGAAAAGACCCCATCCTCAGATGAACCCTCTCTGGCTTCCTGTTGGAGAGGAAACACCCAGCATACACACACACACACACACACACACACAGAAATACACACACAAATGTAGAGATACACACATACACACAGATACAAATACTAGACACACAAAGGATAGCATCATTTGTCTCATTCTCTCGGCCAGAGAAAGAGAAAGAGAAATCATTTATTTATGCTTAAGATACTTTTATTTACGCTCATAAACTTAACTTAATAACAACAAAGGCAAAAGGCAAAAAACAGTCATACACACAGTGCAACAGAACATGCACATAAATAGACACAAAGAAATAGATAACAAAGAACCAAAACAAGGAAAAGAAATAACTGATTGAACAAAAAAATTTAAATAAAGAAAACTATTCAATAAACTAAACTCCAGACCAAACACTTCACCTTCCTCAGCTGAACACAGCACCCATCCATAGCACCAGATATTAGCAAACGTGTCCAAGTCATCCATTGATTTGTAACTAAATTCAACCTTAACTCTGGCTTTAACCATTTGAACAAATAGACACTGTAAAAAAAATAATAATAATGTAAAAAACAACTCTCCAGCTGTTCTAAAAATACTTTGTAGTTGATCAAACATAGATGCAAGTCTGCAGCATTCCAAAAAGCAATTAACATTTATTGTTGAGTACAAAAAAATATATATATATATGTTAGATTTAAAACAGATAAAAACATTGACCACTACAATACCATACACTATCCTCCATTGAAAATCCCCTGCTTTTTTCATTAACAGTGGTTTAATGACTCTCCAACAGAGGCGATTTCTCCATAGAAGGACGAGGAGATCAACGAGGAGGATCAACCTCCCCTACAGAACCTCCAAAAATTTTGAAATTTATTTGTAATTATTGAATTATATATATATTCCCTAAAATAAAAACCGTCAATGTAAATAAATCGTCTTCAGATCCTCTTATACGTCTCTAAAATACACAAAACCACTACTTCCAATCATTTTTTTTTTTTACGTTGTTCAAAAAACAATCAGAGAGACGCTCTTGCTGTCTTCGCTCTGGCTGGAAGTTGGAAATTGGAAGTAAAGTAAAAACATGTTCTCCTCTGAGAAAGGCCTTCCATAGAGATTTCTGTTCATCTTTTCGTTATTGTCACACCGTCAACTTCTGCCTCCTAGTAGTGGCCAGCGTCGCTGTGATCTCCCTCTGTTTACACACCTGTCGGCAATCTACCTCATCAGTCTGCTGTATTTCAACCCCGGTTTTCCAGTCCCTCATTGTCTTCACTTCGCTCTCACTAGCCCTGCCGTGAGGTCATCCCAAGCCAGAGCCCATGCAACTTGGCCGTGTCCGCCTATCCCCAGAGGAGAGAGACCGCCGCATGCAGACCCAGGCTTGCCTGTATTGTGGTCAACTTGGGCACTTCCTATCCGCCTGTCCATCTCGCCGGGACCTGACGAGTCGCGCTACCAACCCCTCTCTCTCTCATCCATTGCTTGATGCCGCCCTCTTGTGGCGGAACCAGTCTCTACCCCTCACCACTCTCCAAGACTCCGGAGCAGACGAGAGATTCATCGACCAGGATGTGGTGCAGCAGCTGGGCATCGAGGCCAAATCGCTTGACTCTCCTATCGAGGCGAAGGCCCTCAATGGTAAGCTGCTCGCCCACGTTGTGCACAGGACCGTCCCCCTGAAGATTCTGCTGTCGGGTAACCATCATGAGTTACTGTCACTACACGTCCGTTTACTAGGGTACCCATGGCTTCAGACTCATAACCTCCAGATTGATTGACGTTCCTGGCTCCCAGAATGTCAAGCCTGACGCCCTGTCCCGCCTGTACTCTGCGGAGGACTGCTACACGGACCCTGACCCCATCCTGTCGCCCGCTTGTCTTGTCGCTACCCTCACCTGGGAGATTGAATCCGTGGTCACCCAAGCTCAGGGAAATCAACCTGGCTCAGGTATCGGTCCCCCCAATTGTCTCTTTGTCCCTGATTCTGTCGGGTCCCAAGTTCTCTTATGGGCACACTCCACACGTCTCACCTGCCACTCAGGCTTCACCCGCACTCTGAACTTTCTCCGGCAACATTTCTGGGGGCCCACCATGGACGCGGACACCCGTTCATTCATCGCTGCCTGTTCCACCTGCGCACAGAACAAGACCTCCACCAGAACCCGTTCCGGCCTTCTCCATCCCCTGCCAATCCCCAGTCGTCGTCTGGTCCTACATCTCTCTGGACTTCATCACCGGTCTCCCCCCATCCGAGGGTAACACCACCATCCTCACTGTCATCAGCCGCTTCTTTAAGACCGCCCACTTCATTGCCCTGCCCAAGCTTCCCTCTGCTAGAGAGACCGCTAATATTTGAGTTTATCATGTTTTCCGCCTGCACGGCATCCCTACAGACATTGTGTCCGACCGAGGGCCCCAGTTTCTCTCAGGTTTGGGGGGCGTTCTGCACGGCCTTGCGAACCACTGTCAACCTTTCGTCCGGTTACCATTCACAATCCAACAGACAGTCAGAGAGAGCAAGAGATGGAGGCGGCGCTCCGCTGCACGAAAACCTCCAACCCTTCCACCTGGAGCTCACAACTCAGTATTCCCAACTACCCTGGGTAGTTGGGAATACGCTCACAACTCCCTCACCAACGCTTCCACTGGGTTATCAGCCCCCCCTGTTTTCCTCCCACGAGGCGGAGATCTCTATTCCATCCGTCCAGGCTCACATGTACCGGTGCCAGCGCACCTGGAGACATGCCCACTCTGCTCCGTGCCTCTACTCGGTCCCAGCATCAGGCCAACTGCCTCTGCACTCCAGCACCGCAGTATTCCCCTTGTCAAAGGGTTTGGCTCCTGTCTAAGGACCTACCGCTAAAGGTGGTTTCCCAGAAACCCGCCCATTATGTTGGCCCTTTTATGAGTCTATTATGAACCCCTATGCCATACCTCTCAAGCGCCCTGCCTCCCTTCATGTCGTCCCCACCTTTCAAGTCTCCCAGGTCAAGCCCGTGTCCATCAGTTCTCTGTCTCCTCCTCCACCTAGGATCATTGATGATCACTCCGCTTACACATTCCGGCGGCTGCTGGACTCTGGATCCCCCGGAGCCAGATCCTGGATCCATCTCTCATCCGGGACTTCAATAAAGAGCACCTGTCCGGTACCAGGCGTACGCCAGGTGTGTCCGTAGAGGGGGGGTACTGTCACGCCATCCACTTCTACCCCCTATCTGTCCTGGGCGATATAAGAAATGGTATATAAGCCAGCTTCATGAACTAACTCAGGTTTATTCAATAAACCTTCCATTTTGCTGAATCCTCTGAGCCTGTTTATTTAACATAGTTACATAGTCCAACCTAGTCTCTAAGACGACAACCATCGGAGATCCTCTCTTCTTCAACAAACTGTACTGCAAATCTATCATCTTTTTTGCAATTTTTCCCATTTGCGGCAAACTGCCGCAAGTTTGGGTGCATGGCCCCTCCCCTCCCTGTTCACACTTTGTGTTGAGTTGAATTAATCTTGCCTTTATTTCACAAATCCCAGTTCCATGACACAGTCGACGACGACTCCGTCAGGTGAGGCTCCCGTGTACGACTCCGTCAGGTGAGGCTCCCGTGTACGACTCTGTCAGGTGAGGCTCACGTATTTTGGATTCAGCCAGAGACCGCCGTCCATCCAGGAGAAGCTCTCATACTCCGTGCTCATCAGCTCATTTTGCTGGTGCCTCATGTTTGCATCCGTAGCTATAATCAGCATGTAGCAATAAGTACAAATATACAATGAGTAATTTGAATTTGAGGGTCAGACTTAGCAGGCAACATCTTTCCATTTGATAATATTAACTATTGTAAAGGAGATGGATGGAATAGCAATGAAAGTTCAGTTTACTTTAGTAAACAGGAGATCAGTCAATCAGGCAAACAAATCCGACAAGGGGCAGGCAGGGAATCCAAGGTCCAGAAAACAGGCAAGCAGGGTCAAAACAGGCAGGTCAGGAAAAAACGGGAATGTAGAATTCAGGAAAGTTTGGCATAACACACAGATCCAGCAGAGGACAAAGGGAAGTGGACTGGTATTTATACTGAGGAACTAATGAGGGAATGAGCTGCAGGTGAGGAGATGGGTGGGGAAAACCAGCTGAAGGGAATGAGGTGATTGCATAGCAAGGGGGAGTGGTTGGATCTGAAATGACAGAAGAGTTAGTAACGCATGGCATGAGAAACAAAAAAAACTTATGAAAATAACTAATAGTTAGCGGAATTCGTGACAGACTATTATCCCTACCACTTACTCTATTCACCCTATGTTATTATCCCTACCCTTTCCCCTATTGTCCCTATAATGTCATCATCCCTAACCCTTACCACATCCTACTTTACAACCCTAAATACCTTGTTGCGACTATTGAGAACTTGTGGGCATTTGGGAAGCATATGGCCTCAAGCTCTTTGATGGTTGCTGAGGATTAGTATGCAAAACCTTTTTAAGTTTTGAAGCAGTTATTCTTCCTGCTCTCTGTCGACACTAAATTCTTGATGAGGACTGCTTTCTCATCTCCTTCTCTACTGCTTGGATATGAGCAGATGTTAGCTCTTGAAGCATTAGCTCCTTGCATACTAAATCATTGGGAGGCAGCTGCATAGAGGGTGGTGTTCTGTATTTAATAATTGGTTTTGGTAGGATGGATGAGGAAGACTTTGGGACAAAATGTTTGTGATATTTATTTTTTGTCATCAATGCAGCGCTTCTTGGGCTGTTTCTGCTTAAATCTTCAAAGAAACAATTGTTAGCATCAGAACCGTGCTTCACTGTTTGATGTGCGGTGTTATTAATCGTATGTTGTTCAGTTGTCTTCCCAGCAATGGAATCCTCTAATTTCTGCTTTTTACTTTTAGCAGAGGAGAAGTGCCAACAGGAGCTGCAGGAATCTGGAAAACGCAAACGCATATAGAACATGCATAAAGCCAGCTGGTGTTTGCACATTTGATTCTAGCGTACCTACATTGGGTTGCACTGACCTAGATTACGTTTTAACCTGGATCAAATCTAGGTTTAGCAATAATACTAGAAATTTGAGATTTCGTAGTGTGAACATAAATCAACTGTCATTGTTTTCTGTTTACACCACGCAATCTCAAGTGTCTATATTCAAAATCATTCAATTCCAAACACAACTATTTCCTGTTTCTTGGAGGTTGATAGTGTGTTCAAGCCTAATGGTTTAATGACACAATGCTATCTAGCAAGGTTAATAAGGTTAAGGGTTTTTTTGTCTAACGTTGGTACAACCCATCCTAAGCACAGTGACCCGGAAGCATTTTTACTTTAAAACTAAAAGTATACACTCACCCTGGTGTTTTGATATGCCTCCAGGCTTTTGAAGGCTTTCATCTGATCCCTGGTGTAGTACGAGGTCTGCAGTACGGGATAATTGACTGTCTACAAAATCCTCAATATTGTGCGAAAAAAATTCTGTTTTTTAAACAATATGGATCTATTCCATCTATTCTATTTTTCTCAACTATCTTTCATGAACATTTGGTTGCAAACTGTTGACATAAACAGAATAGGGAAGCACAGGGCACAACACATTTTGGTTTTGGCTGAATAATGAAACAAATATTTTAGTTAGATTAATCCTATTTTTATACTAGCAACATACACATCTCTGCTACAAATGAACACTTTAAGTTTGTTTAGGACCTACCGTTCTTGTACAATTGCACCGAAAGTGGCAGAAGTTAAATGTTACAACTGGGGTTAATTGTGACACTCCACGGGTTAGTTGTAACACGTGCTAGAAAAGTCTGTTTGAACGCAATTAATTCAATACAATTCGGCAGACGGGCCGGTGGCTTCACCCGGACAAGCAGTCGAGCCAGGAAGTGGTGGAGCAGGTTGCTCTGGACCGCCTGCCGCATGCCACTGCAAAGTGGGCAATGTGTTATCGGCCCGCAACCCTCGCCGCCGCCGTCAACCTGGCAGGCGACCACATGGCGCTGGAACTACCAGAGCGCCCCGACAGGACGGCGGGGCTGAGCCCGTCCTCCCGCCCCGTGCCGGCTCCTCGCTGGGGTTCTGGGGACATACACTGGTTCACACCCCACAGACGTGCACACACACACACACTCCCCCTGTGCCCCGTCCTCGTTCTAACCCCCTGGGGGTTCTTCACACATTGCAGGGTCCAGTCTCCGCCTCAATCCCAGGAACTCCACGGGGAGTCCCTCAAGCGCTGGGGAAGGAGTGCTGGTGCTGCGGAAGGCTTGGCCACTGGCAGCAGGAGTGCCCGGCAATGGAGGTCAGACAGGTGGTCCGGATCACCGCCGCGTCAGCCTCCTCCCCCGATCAGGAGGATAAATACAGGATTCCGGTAAGGATGCAAGGGGGTATCCATCAGGCTTTGCTGGATTCGGGGAGTTCACAGACCCTAAGTCACAAAAGCCTGGTTTGGCCCGGGGCTTTGTTGGAGGTGTCATGGGTGGATATTAAATGTGTGCATGGGGATGTGCATAGTTATCCGGTCATGACCATTTAAATCAGACATAGAGGAAAAAAACAAAGTAAAGGCCACGGTTATCTCCCACCTGTTGCGTTCTTTGACATTAGGCACAGATTGGCCGGGCTCTGAGGGTAGTTTCCGAAGAAAGGGGCGCACATGCACGACAGCTAGGGACATGGGGAATGTGCGCTGTCCTCAGCGATGATGCAAGCTCATCTCGGGGGGGGGGGGGAGCTGGAGGAGCCGGTGGAGGAGGCTTTACCGGTCCTACAGGTCCCCCCAGTGGGAGATTTTCCCCTTGAGCATACTCGTGACGAGACTCTACGCTCAGCCTTTGATCAAGTGATTAGCATTGGTATGGATCTCGTCGGGCCATTAGACCGCAGCACAGGGATACTGATTTGTATAGTCATTGTTGATTATGCAACCCGGTATCCCGGGGCAGTTCCACTACACTCTATCTCGGCGCAGGCACTGTTTCAATTAATCGAGTTGGAATCCCTAAAGAGATTCTGACTGATGAAGGCACATCGCTTATGTCACGTACACTCCCCGAACTTTATGGGTTACTTGGGGTTAAATCAATTCGTACCAGTGTGTACCATCCCCAGACAGACGGTCTGGTGGAGCGGTTTAACAAGATGTTAAAGTCCATGCTGCGTAAGTTCGTGCACGAATATAGTCGCAATTGGGATAAATGGCTCGACTCCTCTGTTGTTTGTAGTTCGGGAGGTTCCTCAGGCCTCCACGGGCAGATTTCACGAGATAATTTGCTCCAGGCCCAGGAACATCAGCAGCGGCTGTACAACAGAGGTACTCGGCTGAGACAATTTGCCATAATCAGTTGACCAATATATCTATCTAGCAATATAGCAAACAGGTCAACACATTTCTATCAGTCTTCTTTCATCAAAACAGTTTTAGTTTGTCACAGTCGCAACAAATATAATGTTCATACCCCTCACTGCACAATTCATGTGCCCACCCCTCACAGAAGACACACTTCTTTCATTTCACACTTCTCACATTTCTCCCCAGGGACAGAGGAGGCACACAAGGCAATCCTCAGAGAACTGATTCGTTCATTCATTTTTCTTTTCCTGTAAACTCAAGATCTTTCTTTTGGCCTTGAGTGCCGGTTTTCTGCCTTTTCTCATCTCTTCCTCTTTTTCTATTGCCTGTTTGACTGTGTGGATGATGCTTACCTTCCTCTTCCTTGCCATGGCAACACTTCCATTGCCCAGCCTTTGGGAAGGGCCTGACCTCAACAGGGCTGAATGCAGTAGTAGGCACAGAGGGGCCAGGGGTGGGCACAGCAGGAGTGGGCACAGAGGGGCCAGGGGTGGGCACAGCAGGAGTGGGCACAGAGGGGCCAGGAATTGGCACAGCAGGAGTGGGCACAGCAGGAGTGGGCACAGCAGGAGTGGGCAGTTACAAAGAATAACAAGAATTGTAGGGCCAGATGCCTGTGCATCTAAACCCTGACATGACATTTTCAGGGATTGCCACCTGTGGCAAGGATTTGGCAACAATGCCAAAGCAAAAATGCAGTCAGATTGCAAAGGCTATGATAAATAATTATTGAATGCATTTGTTTGTTGCGCCGCTGCTGGATGCATATAGGGGAAAACACTGCATTATTATCTCACCCCGATTTCCCAAGTGCCACGGACTCAGTGTTGCTGTCCGGCACCGGCATCCACGGTTCCATTAATTCCGGATGAAGGAATGAAATGGAGCCCTCGCCATCAATTTCATATTATTTAAATAAAACGTCTTATTTCCGGACTAACATAATTATCCGTTCTCATCATATTCAAACTTGTGACATTCATTTTCAACTGGAAATGTTTTGTATTTGTTTTACTGTATGCCTATATCTCTTCAACAACAACCATGCTCATGTTTTACCGGTGTCTTTCATCTTTGAGTTCACTTCAGGCCCTGGCGATGAGGCAGGTTTGCTTCTGCTTTACTGGCATCTTCTGGATTAATTTTGCCATTCTCTCTCTAAATTGTAATTAATAACCGTGTTTTACACAACAAAATAAACAATCGAATTAATGGCCCAATGAATCGTCTTATTAATCAACCAAAATAGGTTTATTTGAAATCTGCAACACTTATTGCAAATGTCCGCAAAGTGTCCACTTTTATTTATCCGTGTCCACTTTTACTATTAAGACTTGAGACTTTACTTGGACTTGCACCCAAAAAGACTTGACTTGACTTGGACTTGCACCCAAAGACTTAAACCCAGCTCCGTTACGCATACAGTTCAGTAATCGAAAAACAAGTACGATAAAGAAATGTACTTACTTACGCTGAAAACACTGTGGAGTGTGTGTTGTTGGTGGCTGGTTTAAGCAGCCTCACCTGGTCTGAGTCTAACTGATTGGACTCTGGGGCTGGGTGAGGTGCACACCTGTGGGGCATTGGCCAATCAAGGCCCACAGGTTAAACCAGCAACCGGCACACACACTCAAGAGAAGCGCTAGCATGTCAGCACATACCACCTGCTCTGCCTGTTCAAACTATCTCAAAATCTACAATAAACCGGTTGAATCATCATCTGCCTGTGTCCTGCCATTGGAGGAGCCCTAAAAAGCCACTGTAGTTGTAGCATGTGGCAGGGGAAACTTCCACACACTCTTTGCCACAGATCTCTGCAAAAACACATCCAAACTCTTTCCAAATTACCGGGAGACTATGCTGTCAATGTGGTAAACTGACCGGAAGCACACCCTGCGTTAAATTGAACCTTTAGGAGTTCCCCCGCGCACCCCTACTGCAGATTTACATTCCCCATTTCACTTCCTGCCCTTCATCTGAAATCTGCGCATCATGTGTGTCACGTGACTGCAAACAACCAATTCGAGCTGAAACAGTTCTCAGCACTTACACTTTAAAGATTTTGTTAGAATATTTTTTGTATTCTTATTAAAGGTGCTGGAGATAAGATTTAGTTAGTTTGAGTCTAATTTGCCATAGCCATCCGTCAGCTATTTGTGAGTGAAATGTTCTGTGAGAAGATTTGTTCTGGTTGGCAGTCAACCAGCCTGTCTGCCTCTGTGAGACAATTTCAATTTTAGGCCATTCCCAGTTAATTTCTGATCAATCAGGGCATGATTAGTTTGGGAAATACATTTTGCCTGTCAATCACATGCACACACAGCATTATCATAGCTGCACCACAGGTGCGTGAATGCAACACTTCTCAATGGCGGAGAAGGTTGGATGGAGGGAGCAGAGAGGGAGGGGGGTGTTTTTTGGGGTTGTTTATTTTCAAAATCTTGCTCTTGCTCTTTTCTGCTCTCTCTCTTACCTCCAGCAGCTTTAATGTGCACATGACAATAAACTTGAGCAATATGGTATATATTAATGTGTTTAATAAGACATTGTGTTCGCTCTATCTGTTACTGTTTTTATTTTTTCATGTAGAGCACTTTGTAATGCACATTTTAAAATGTGCTATATACATAGTTTGTTATGATAATTATGATTATTATTATTATTATACAAAAATGTGTCTTTTTAAGGGTGTCTACAGACTGAGCATTAACCGAAAGTCTATCAGTGTTATAAGTTACTGTATGTATGCTGACTAACTAAGTCAGTAATGCGTAAATTCATATAAATAACAATACTGGCTCCATGTAAAATAGAAGTCTTAGGAAAACAGAATGTCAGAGTCAGTGGTGATGATGACGATGATGACAATGATGATGATGTAGGGTGACGATATAGATGATTGCCAAGAGAAAGTGGGAGGTAGTGAGAGAGAGAGAGAGAGGTAGAAAGAAAGAGAGTTAGAGAGAATGGGGGAGGTGGAGAGAGAGAGCGCGGTAGAGAGAGTTAATGACGACATATAGTGAAATAGAGTACCCTCTAGTCCAGGGGTGCCCAATACGTCGATCGCCGGGTCGATCGCGAAGGTAGAGCGGGTAGATCGCGTGACATTCCAAAAAAATATATATATATAATATATATATATATATATATATATAAAACCCTCTTTCGTGTACTTGTATACTTTTCATGTATCCTCCGCGAGACATCGCCGCGACGCAACGCGTCAAAACTCTCCGTATGTAAATGTAATCCCCGCTCACCCCACTGCAAGCAGCTTTATTTACACAATTGAAGCTACAGCTGCGAACCTGCGCTGTAAGCTGAGCCTTTCGCAAAGACTGCAACGAAAAGTAAACCGTGAACAGATTCCCCCCCCCCCCCCCCCTACGACACAAACGTTAGGCACCTCTGATGTCGATCAGCTCACCAGTTCAGTCTCAAAAGTGGATCTTGTACTGAAGAAGTGTGGGCACCCCTGCTCTAGTCTATTAGCCACTCCCATCCTCTTCTATTTCTCGTTGACTCGATGGTCAATACACTGCTGATAGTCTCTCTCTCCTCCTCTCTCTATCCCTCTAGCTCTACTCTCTCCACCTCTGTCCCCTTCATCTGCCTCTCACTCTTTCTCTGTAGACCTTGGCAGTCACATGGTCACTTCCGGATGCATTTTGCCTATGGGATTGACACTGGGTTTTTCCCCCAGAAAGCTTGGTTTGTTTGGTTTGACGAGAGCATAGTTCTGTGTAATTAAATTCGATTTTGATTTTGAAAACAAGGGAAAAGACTTCGTACCTTATCGCACAGAGAAAGAACACGCACACGCAAAGCTGGTGTTGCCACGGTAACTGACTGTCAATTGTTGTGCTCTCTTGTGATTGGTCGACAATCGCAGAGGCTTATAGGAGGTGTAGTAGATGTCATGGAACGAAAGTTACAATATGAAGTACATATTGTCAGCAAACCTTTACATTTATTGGTTAACAGTAAAATAATATAATTCCCACGTTAAAGATTACAAACCTTACTGCCTAGGTCTATATGTTTGTCCAGCTCTCTCTTTCTTGTATGATTCAATTTCCCTGCTCTCTTTTTTGTTAGTTTTTTTGCTTTCCGCTCTTGTTTCTCTGATCCACGTCCCTTCCTCTACTTCTTACTTACTTTCTTTCTTTCTCCTTTTCTTTCTCTTGGTCTATATGAAAGTTCATGTTGACAAAACAAAGACAACTTGACCAATACCTGGTGCTCTGTCGCCCCCCTGCAGGAATAGTCATGCAATGCAAGTAAAAAAGTGTGTGGCTCAGACTATATAAAATAGATGTGACTCTTTACATTACCTTTTCATATGGGTTGTAAAGAAAGGGTTGCAATGTTAAATGGAAATTGTAGGCCAAATTGTGTTGTTCAGCCCATTTTTTTAAATCTAAAATGTTAAATAAACCCACTGTCTAAACATTGCTGCCTGCTGCTGAAATAGGCTCAAGATGCAGCGGTGACAGTAATTGCATATTAGCAATGTTTTTCCTCAACGTGGAAGCGATTAGGCCGCCAACTTTAGAGGTACTGAGATGCGCTGTGTACATTTGTTTGATCACATCAGGTCATTGTTACTTTTCATCTTCGCTAATAACCCACTTGTGAAGTGGGAGGGGTTTAGGGTTTGTAAATAAAAATACCATTCATTTTTCCGGTAGGAGTTTTTTTCTTTTCAACAAAAATGTAAATAGAACAAATGGTGTGTTTGCACAGACAAAATGGCGCATTTGCGACCAAAACAAAGCGCTGCATTGGGCTTCTATCGCCGCAGCGTACGCAGAGTGCTCAGTTGAAATTGTCAAACATTTACATGTCCCCCAATACACTGCTGCCTGCAATTGGCCAACAACACCTCATGACCACATGACCACATGACGTCCCACTTTCTGTTTATTTAAAGATTAACCTGTTCAAAAGCAAGGCTTGTTGAGATAGTGATCATGCGCATTTGTATGACTGCTCAAGCAGGGACTACAAGCACACAGAGATGTTAGGAAACTCCTGGCATCATTGAATGAACAACCCACCCATTGCAATGGCTGTATTGCACCCGGTCAAAATCAGCGTATTCAACAGCAGTTGGACAGCCTATGTGAATACACCAATTTCGAGTTTTATGTAAGTATATCAGGGACATTCATTAAGAACTCTGTTGCCACCGTGTGGCAGGTCCAGCCTTTAGCTCAGCCCCTGATCGCTCAAAAGTTTTCAAATGTGTTGACAACATATGTATTCCCGGTAAGCAGGTCTGAAAAACGTTTGATACCACTTGGGGCTTAACCCCAAATGTATTACCTTGGCCTTATTTGACATGTTGAACATTTTAGCCTCTTGGACCCATAAGGTCCGTCTGGATAGATTTTTCTGTGCAGTGATTTGGAGAAAACTTCACAAATCTTCTTCTAAATAACTACCGGCCCAAATGACAATGACAATGACAAATTGGACAGATGCTCTATGGACGTGTCTGATTAATTCAGGGATTTACTTCTTTCTTTTTTTAAATGGTCGAGTTATGCGGAAATTAAATTATTGACATGAGCAAACATAATTCTATCAATCACTATTTCAGAAGGTCCCAGGGCCTTGAAACTATGCACAAAAATTTGGTGTAGATATCTAAAAAATGTACGTCACAGGGTCAATTTCAGTAAGTGCACAGCTAAGTGCTAGGCACCACTTTGCCCACAGGGGGCGCAAAATCACACAAACTAGAAATCCTTATAAAAATTTTAATCAGACACGTCCATCTGTACCACATTTTTCATGTGTCATTGTGTGTCATTATGTGTCATTTCATTTGTCATTTGGGCCAGTGGTTATTTAGAAGAAGATTTTTTAAGTTTCCATAAACCTTCACTGTACAGAAAAATCTATCCAGATGGACCTTATGGGTCCAAGAGGCTAAAATGTTACATAAGGCCTATATCCCAAGTTTCACAAATTTTCAAGTTTCACAAATCAGGGCGGCGGGGGTTGAGTGTTTAACTTTGACCGCAAATTATTGCGCCCCTATGGGCGAAGTGGTACCAAACTTTACCGGGATACATATATGTCAATATATAGGTAATAATAGGTATCCACAGCTTGACTTCATGGCCCGCCCTCTTGGCCAGGTCACCATTGAAAAATAGATTTTTTATCTCATTGTGTTCTACCTGGATAAATAAAGAAAAAAATTATCATCAAGAAGGCCCACTAGAGACTTTTCTTCCTCTACCAACTGAGGAAGCTGCACCTGTCATGCTCCATCCTGGTGAACTTCTACACCGCCACCATCGAGAGCATTCTCACCACATCCATCACCGTGTGGTTTGTCTCTCTTCACCACATCCTCCCTCTTCAAAGCCAGACTGCAGAGGGTTGTCCCCTTGGAAGATCACCGTCTGTCACCTCTCCTCTCTGAGACCTGACGGCTGCAGGACTATGATGGGAACTGGGAAGATCGCGGCAGACCCCTCTCACACCTGCTGCCATCCAGGAGGCGTCATAGGTACGATAACCACCTGGACAACCTCTGCAGATTCTTCTCTGCGATCCAGCTGCTAAACAGCCACTCCTAGCTCCTCCCCCCATTTTGCTCTGACTGCACTACAAAATAACTTTTTACTTGCTGCACCTTACAGACTCCTTTCACGGTTGTCTTATTCTTTTTTGGACTTTGTTTATCTTTGCACCTTACTTCATGTTGTTGTTGATTGTCTTGTTTTATGTGTGCACCTGGACCAAAACGAATTCCTGCATGTTTTGTCATATGGGCAATAAAATATGGGCTTTCTGATTCTGATTTTTGCTTACGAAGACGTGCAGCTCCGCGTCCCCTTCCCTTTAAAAATACAGAGAAATGTGATGTCAATCCATTTAAATGTTCACAAACAGTTTTTTTCCTCAAGCCATCAGGCTTCTCAACCAGTAACACTACCTATTGATCATATTGATCACTGGTAAATTATGCCCTGGGCCCAGTATTCCAAAACCTTTAATCTAGATCAGAATTATCCGGATAGGATTAAATCTCAAAATTGGGTATTTTAAAACCAGAGATGTGATCCTGATCCTACAAAATTGGGATACGGATTTGGTAATCCAATCCTACCCAGAATCCAGATCAAATGTTGATTTAGGGTATTTCAAAACTCTAAGGTGGAGATTAGGATAGGTTTGATGCTAAAAATCAGGATGATCCTGATCCCACTGGAAGGGTGGATCCAGCATGGATTCAAGGTGGATGTAGAGACATGTAGGACACATGGCACATATTTAATCATTCTTTTATTCAATGCTTGCATATTAAAGTAACACAGACCATGCCAAAACAATATCCATTCTAAATTAAACAATTAAACAATAAAATATTTTCCATTAGAACACCAAAAAAACTCCAAGCTGTTAGAAAAATGGGTAGGTGCAAAAACAAGAATTTCACATTTCTTCCTCCGAAAGTGCAATGTCAGCATCTTTCAGCCTCTCTTCTAAGGCGAATGCTAAGTTTTGTTTCCCTCATTCACAGCCCCAAGTAGATGGCCCTGACCTACCACTGACAGCACTGCAACCAGATGGAGCAGCTGGACGGTCAATGCGAGACGCTCTAGTGAACCATTATTTTACTTAGGGTCTTTTGATCAATAAAAACATTAGTATGCTGATAAAACAGTTTTGTGTTTGACTTTTTTTTTTAATCCTAGTGAGACATTTAATATACATACTGTGTTAATGAAATGTTGTATTACTTTGACCAACAGATGCCGGCCTATCCAAAGACTGCAAATCTAGATTCTGTAATCCTGATCTTGTGGTATCTCGATCAGAATGATCCTATCTGAAAAGTCTTTGAAAAACCAGGACAAAACCTATAAGATCACTTTTATCTGGGATAGCAAAAAAAGGGATTACAAAATCTGGATAATTCTGATCTAGATTAAAGGTTTTGAAATACTGGGCCCATGATGACATCGAACACTATCTGAC
>OOFB01014732.1:9413-29316 GCA_900323305.1 Trachyrincus murrayi | reverse complement strand
TGGAAATAAAACACTAATAGAAATATAATGTCTTTGATAATTCACTATAACTAAGTTCTAAATGTGTCTTCTCTGTTAAGATTTTGAATTAAGACCAGAATTGAATAAATTAATACATTATTTCTGATAGCAGTATGTGAAATTATATCTGTAGCAATATTTTAAACTCTACTTGTATCTTATCAGTTAATTAGTTAAAAAAATACATTTAACTCTTCTCTGGTTCTGGCAGAACCAGTTCTTTCTGGAATGTTTGGGACCTTTTAGCCTATTAGCATTAGCCAGACAGTATTGTGTGACTTGAGTGATGCTTGTTGCATTGGCTTACCTGCATGTGTGGGTGTAGGTATTCCTTTTATTATGATAATAGGCTAAGCCAGGTAGTATTGTGTGACTTAAGTGTACAATGTAAATAGGATAGGATTCAGATGCTTGTTGCATCGGGACACCTGGAAGGGGGTGGTGCATGCATTCCTTTTAGTATGATAATAGGCTAAGCCAGACAGAATGCACACTTGTTCCACCACCCTATCTATTCCTTCAGGTAATCTATTACAATATAATAAGCATATGTATTATTTATACATATCTATATATTTATTTATTACTTTTTCCATTTCAGATGCCACCGGCAAAGAGAGATCCTCGTTTCAGTGTGCGGAATGTGATTGCTGCCATCCAAAAAGAAGAAAGGGATTTTGAGTTGGAATCAGAGGACAGTGACACTGCTAGTGAAGAAGAGGCAGATGAAGATGCCTGTGGACAAGTGGACAAAGAAAACCAACAACCCACTGACTGCCCAGTCAGTGATTATGTGGACATCGAGCCCCAACCAAACAAACACACCAAGCCCCGTGACAGGTATCGCTGGCTGAAAAAAGATTTTATCAGTCCCAATACTTATTTTTCTGGTCCGGATACCACAGAGGATGTCATTTCCCTCCACACACCACTGGAGTACTTCCAGAAGTTTGTGTCAGAAGACATGATTCAGGCTTTGGTAACCAACACTAATCAGTACAGCTTTCAAAACTCCTCTGAAAACACCCAAGAGAGGACGACCATCTTCAGGCAACGGGAGCCCAGCACCGACAGTGACATCAAGGAGCACCTTGAATGCTCAGAAGAGACCATCCTCAGGTGATGGGAGTCCACCAAACGGGGCCCCATCCAAGAGATCACACCCTCCACTGGATGTACCCAAGGACCTAATTGCACATTTTCCAGTGAAGACAACGAGAGGACGCTGCAGACACTGCAAGAAAGGGTACACAAACTCGCAATGCAGAAAGTGTGACATCCGTCTGTGCTTTTCCGACAACAAGAACTGTTTTTTGGACTACCATTCCACATGAACACATCTAAGTCAAGAAAAAAAATAGACTAGACTTCAAATTTCCTTTTGTAAACACGTTTTTATCCTGTTTTTTATTATTATTATTTTTAATAAAAAAAATTTCATAAAAAATATGACTGGTGTGTGATTATTATTCATGCTATATACTGATATGGGGCTAAGCAATCAATCAATTTTTATAATCTTCTCAGGAAATAAGTTAAAATCAAAACAGAACAAAAACAATGTGGTACGAAAGTGAGGGGGCAGATTTATTTTACACTTGTATTTTAAACTTTCAAGATAACTTGTGCAAACTTTGGCACTTTAATGCAGACAAACAAAAACATTAAATACGTTTTATCAGAATACAACCAACTTTCTAAATTCTAAAGCATTGAACAACATTTAAAAACACAAAAAAACATTCAAACTGCATTGCACTCATCAGACTCTTCCTCATGCTACGCTTCGTTTTCGCGGTCATGTGACCCTCGCTCTGGGTCCTTCATCTGCAGGATACGGATTAATTTACTTTCAGGAAGCGAGCTGAAAAAAAAGAAAAAAAAAAGAGCAGGTAAGGACTGCCCAGATCACATGACCTGGTTTCTATTCTCGTAAACATCTCCCTTCATCCATCCCTTCCCCGAAGGGTTGTAAGAAAACAACAATGGCTAATTTAGCACGTTATATCTTCCAAGGTGCCCTTGAGCAAGCTTGACTACAACCATAAAAAACAAACAAGCCATCTTCTACGAATACGTGACAACTTTGACATTTTCCACAATGGCATACCTTAATAATTTCCTCATACAAATTCTGCGCAACACTTATAAAAAGGAGGACTTGGTCACCTCATGCTCTGTGGGGTTAGGAAGATAAACTGCCTGTGGCGCTGGCTGTTGGCAATCTTCAGCATCATGTCCATGGAAATCCTGCGGTTCACCATGTCCTAAAAAAGCAGAAAAAAACAAGTAAACTATCGATTATTAATATGTACACAAAAAAACCCAGGCCTGGGCATAGAAAGCCACCATAGCATCTTCCTTTGTATAGATTGTTATTTATATTTTTCAGCCAAAAGGTCTGATCAAATTGATCCACATGAACCGAATACAATGTCCAACGTGACCTGGATGTTGTCACGGATCACATTCAAGTATAACATGTGACTCGTTACCATGTAGACGTCAAACTCATCGAGGCAGCGGAAGGGTGCCTCGGTGATCGCCCAGAGGGAGAGGACAAAGCAGACGGTGGAGAAGGAGCGCTCCCCTCCTGACAGCGACCGCATGTCACTCAGGTCGGCTTTGTCTCCTTCACCCGGCTGCACCTATATATGTGAGGGAGAGCGAGAGTGAGGGAGATTGGAAACAAGGAGATTGTTATTAAGATAATATGCATACTATCAGCAGTAGTAATATAAAGGAATGGGGAAAAGAACAGTAACTTTCTTACCGAGATGGAGAGGGTCTCTTCGCTATGATCAAAGGTCATGCTGCCAGTGTAGCCCCTCTGGGCCAGCAGACTGTCAAAGTAGTATTTACACCGAGCAGACAGCAGCCTGGAGAGGACATTGTGAGGGAGGGCAAGAGATTTAAGCAGAGCCCAATGGTGGAGAATGTCTTCAGTCTGTTTATCCTATTGTTACCTATAGTATTGTTATCCTGCGTCTTATTATTACGCTGCCTGGTTTTATAGAGGTATCTCCCCCCACAGTGTGAGGTTTTGACACCAAACCAATGCCGAAATGTCCGGCCTGATCCGGTGCAATGTATCAACAATCAGGAACAAGGGAGTATATAGGAGGTTAGGGTCAGCTGGAATTGGGACGGATACACCCCAGGCATGCAAAAAACAACTCGCAGGGGGGACAGCCGTGCGGAAAAAGGAAGCGAGCCCCCACCTGCGTAAGATAAAAAAGGCGACGGCAAAGCCTGTAGTCCGCAGAAGGAAATCAGTCATGATAGCACTAATGTGAAATATAACTGTGTTCTGTCTTCATATAGGCCTATTATATATAATAGGCCTATATTAAGTAGGCCTATACCAAATATATTAAATGTCTCTCAAATTGTACAATATATAGGCCTAACATTAAATACAATAACGTGCATTCTTGCGTCTGAGACGCATCGGCGAGTTCTCAACAGCTTCAATGTACGCCGTGCATCAATGCCACTTTGGGATGGGAGATGGTCATGCATCCCGCTCACTTTGACCAAGCCATCGGTGACAGTCATGCGCCCTTTGTAATAATAATAGTATAGTAATAATATACTAAAAAGATGCCGCCAGCAGCGGCTGCCTCGGTACAGTGTACCGAGTGTACTCGTACTTTGTCTGTTTCTGTTAGTTTGTTACATTTTAAGTGAACCCACCAGGATCACTTTTACTATCAAAGAACTGCTGAACATCCGACTTACCACACCATCTGATCTGAAACCGGACTTCTCATATTCTGCGGACGTTTTGAACATTTTAGTGAGCGGAGCGACAGCTCTCTACGGAAGATTCAGGAAACGCAAAAGGGGAAAGCGTGCAGGAGCGCTGGTCCGGCTGCGACAGAGGGGCTTTAGGGCCCCTTTACCTGGTATTCACCTGGCAAATGTCCGCTCCCTGGGCAATAAGATAGACGAGCTGCTGCTACTCAAAGGAACCAACAAGGATTTCTCTCGCTCTGCGGTACTGTGCTTCACAGAAACCTGGCTCAGTGAAACTACACCGGACTGTGCACTACGGCCACCTGGGTTCCTTCTCTGTAGAGCGGACCGCGTCGTGGAACTGTCAGGGAAATCCCGAGGCGGCGGGATCTGCTTCTACGTGAACGAGGGTTGGTGTACTGACGTTACAGAGCTAATGAAATCTTGTTGTCCAGAACTGGAAACATTATTCATAAACTGCAAACTGTTTTATTCACCGCGGTGAATAAAAATAAGTTTTCCTCCACAATTCTGGTCGGTGTTTACATTCCACCCCAAGCGTGAGTGGGGGAGGCGCAGCGGTGCCTGGCAGATAATCAGCGTGGAGCAAAAACACCCAGACTCTGTGGGGGATTTGAATAGAGCAAACATCATTCATCAAGTGCCCCACCAGAGACAATAACATTCTAGACCACTGCTATACCACACTAAAGGGGGCATATCGCGCTCTCCCGCGTGCAGCCCTGGGTCTCTCTGATCACTGCCTGGTCCATCTTATCCCCACCTACAGGCAGAAACTAAAATATGCCATGCCTGTAGTGAATACGGTGAAAAAATGGACTAGTGAGGCCAAAGACACACTACAAGCCTGCTTTGATTGCACTGATTGGAGTGTATTTGAACAGGCAACCACTAATCTGGTTGCCTGTTAACCCAGCCATGTGACATGTCACTGCATGTCTCAGGGCAATGCCTGTCACTCATATATAGTCGTACACACCCACAGCCATGTTCATTGTGCAATAATTTATTCATACATTTCTTATATTTAGTATATTTATATTTACTTACATTAGCATATCCACTTATTCACTTAACTGCTGTACAATGATAGCACCACTGTTGGGACTGCTACCAATAGATGAGTACACAGATGCTGTGACGTCAGACATCAGCTTCTGTATACACCAATATGCACCAGGATGAGTTAACGACAAACCCTGGTTCACAGGTAAACTCAAGGCGGCCACGTTCGGAGAAGGAAGAGGTGTTCAGGAGTGGGGACTGGGACAGGTCAAGAGGTATAAGTACAGGTTTGGCAAGGCTGTGAGGGAGGCCAGTTTTCTCAGAAATTAAAACAGTTTGGAGAGGGCTCCGGCAGATCACCAACTACAAACCTGAAACCCCCCACTCCATTAACGACCTGTGCCTGGCCAACGACCTGAATGAGTTCCACTGTCGATTTGCAAGACAAAAGGACAGTCCTCACTAGTGTCGCGGTTACCGGTGTTACACGGTGTTGGAAGCTCCACCGGTGCTTTCAGAATCGCCCTTTCATGACTTTTCCTAAATATGTCTTGTTTACAAGTGTGTTCTTCAAATTCAAAAACGGTATCGGAAAACAAGGTTACGAGCAAATTCACGACTTTATACGCAGTAAACATGAGGCAGCAATTCACATTTTCTCCTGCAGGTTTACTATAAGACCAATAATTAAATCTATAGCAGACTAAGATGAACTATAACTATAACTTCAAACTAAATCATAGCTTTGGATTGCTTTTTCAGTAACCAAAAAGCCAATTGTTCCTTTTTAGTCAGGCTCAAATGGTAACACTTGGCTTTTTGGTTTCTGACAAGATTGGACATGTGACAAACAAAACCAAAACTATAGTTTTGGTTCATTCTAAATTGGTCAGATTCCTTGGTGAAAGCGTTTTCAAGCTTCTCTGTATCGGATGGGGGAGGGGCTTGATTAGTGCAAAGAACAAAAGAGCCACATTCCACTCATTATCACCCATCACACCGTTCTCAAGTAGTGAAAGATGACTGTTATGTCTGCACACTGGGTCATCAGTGATGCATTGAGTTAAGACATTGTTCTGTTGTGCTGTGATGTGTGTGTGTGTGACGTATGTTGTATGACGTGGTTCTGTCATTAAGTACGGGGGTGGGATTACGCTGTGAGGTTTGCAAAAGTTTGGAAGGCGTGGTTACAGCACTGCTTGGGAGCGAAGGAACAGCGTGTGCTCGGGACACTAGGAGACAGCATCGACACGGACTATGACACAGCTGTGGGACTTTTGAAAACCCATTTCGCTGCCCCACACGTTTTCGTTGACGTTTTCTTTTTCGTCAGCGACACCAGCTGCCCGGTGAGTCTGTGCACGAGTATGTGGCTAACTTGCGGGGGCTGGCTGGTCCGTGCATGTTCGGCGCATTGCAGGACGAGATGGTCCGCGACCAGCTGATCGAACATACCAACAGCCTGAAAGTGCGCGAGACACTCTTACTCGAACCAGATGACCAATCGCTATCTAAAGCAATTACCATCGCATTACAAGTGGAGAGTGCAGCCGAGTGTGCAGCTACCCTAACTAAACAGCAGGTGGCCACATCTAGCCAAGCAGCTACTCGAGCTGCCTTCAGGGATGCATCCCAGCAAGAGCGACCCACTGGACCCCGACGCCCTGACCGTCATGCAACTGGGACGACGACAATGTTTTCGGCCTCAACAACAACAATCCTGCAGTAACTATGGATCTCGATCTTATGCCTCAAGAGCCCAGAACTGTCCAGCCCGTGGCCAGACATGCCGTAACTGTGGTAAGCAAAATCATTTCGCCGCCGTCTGTTGCTCTTCCCCGGCCGGGGAAGGCCACGCCTCTCGCTCTGCACCCACAGTTATTAATCATGTGAACTCTGAGCTAGCGCCATTTAAATCACGCACAGTCTACCTCAATGATGTGTGCATCCCTCTGTTGCTGGATACCGGTGGCAGTGTGTCTCTCCTGAATGTTGATACGGCAAGAATCGGCAAGACCGACAGACTTTAAACTAACTGGTTGTAATAATAATAATATTTAGTAAATGTTCTAAGGTTCTCCCCAGGATTTAGTTTTCCATGGTGTTGCTCCCACTAGTTAGTTGCGGCCATAGAAATGAGGTTGCGGCAAGTGGGGGGGGTTCATCAAAATCGGATCTGAAAGCCACTGACGTCCACGCAGCAATCCTATGTGATTTTTTTTTTGCTTTCTGCGTTACTGAAATAACATTTGTTTCAACAAATTGACCCGCTTTAGAAATGAAAAGGAAAAACACGATTCTGTAGCAGTGGTCTCCACCGGCTCAGATTCAGACAGGGAAAAATATGCACTGTGAACTTCCTTTTCTTAATTAACTATTCAAATATTTGTTCAGAAAACCTAACAATTATTCAAAGCTCAAAATGCAGGACATTCTATTCTATTTGCGGGACAGAGGGTTAAATATCAGGACTGTCCCGCACAAATTGGCCACTCTAAAAAGGTAGAAAAACAAAAACACCAGCTTAAAAAAGGCTTATCAATAAATTGGCCTAATGACATTTAATCAGCTTTATCACATAGGCCAAATACAGCACAAACATAAACCTGAATAAACCGAAAAACTACGATGTTCTCAGAAGAACATCCACCGGTGTGAAAATTTCCACACCGTTGCAACACTAGTCCTCACTCCCTCTACCTCCAAAGGGCAAACTGCAGTGCATCACCCGCTCTGCAGAGAGGGTGATCGGCAGTCATCCCTCCAGGACCTGCATGCCTCCAGGACCCCTGGCGAGCAGGGAAGCTTGTGGCCAACCCATACCCTTATTATTGTAACCACCCCACTGACTCTGCTGGTGAGGAACCTTTCTCTTGCTGCGACACGAGAAATACCGCATTGTGGTCATTCTTTGTTTTTTATTTTTGTTACATTGGAGTTTATTATAATAATTCTGGTCATTGTATCAATGCAGGTAACCTCTGGGTGCAGTGGAGGAGCTTACCTCCTGAGTTCATTGTACGCTTTCAGGCGGTCTGTGATGATCTGGTTGAGGGTCCTGATGAAGCTGTTGAGGCCCTTCATCTGCTGGGCCATGTTCTTATAGTTCTCAAAGGCCTCCTGGTACTGCCTAGGGGGAGAGAAGGGAGAGACAGGAGGAGGGAGGAAGGAAATAGAGGCAGAAATGTTGGTTGATTTCCGTTAAAAACTTTATACAGGAAGTTGTTAACAGGAAGTACAAGAAACGGGGAAACTACTTTGAAATCAGCCCAATTCCACTGGCATTATTTGAGGTAAAAACTTTTTACAATATTGTAAATGTGAAAATGCCAATCATAACTCTGTTAATTATGTCAAAGCTGACTAACGAGGCAAACAGAAATAGTCAAGAGAAATAATGCTAATGCAAAGGCAAATCAATTATATTGCAAATGGTTACTGTAGAAGTCTCAAATGTGAGGTTCTTCACCAATGATGAGACAGTCCAAATACTCTTTGGTAAATTAGTGGGCCACGTACTTCACTATCTCTTCACGGTTGCCCTGCTGGTCTTGCTGGGTGGTGATCTTAAACTTGAGACGGCTGATTTCGCTGTCCAGACTCTTGACTGTCCGGCGTACCCCAACACGCTCTTGACAGATCTCTGTTGCCTTGGCAACCGACACCTGGCCAACAACATGACACACAACTTTAGATATTGAGACACTAAAACAAGATGCCATGGACTAACATATATATATATATATATATATATATATATATATCTCTATCTTACCGCCAGCTCCTGCTCCTGGTCCTTCAGGCTGGCCTGGAGGGCCAGGATGTTGTCGAGGTGGGTCTTGCGCTTCCCCTCATAGTGCTTCTTGTGGTGCTTGCACTTAATCACCTCCTGGTCGCTCTTACTCAGATCCTCCTGCAAGGCCACAAGAGAGAGCAGTCATAGAAGTAAAGGATAAAAACATGTATTTAAAAAAAATGGTTTTATTAAAATGTATATGTGGCAGTTTCCCCCTGCCACATGCCATCTACTAAGACTTTCCCGGGCTTCTCCCACAGCAGGACACAGGCAGTTGATGAGTAAACCGGTTTATTGTTAGTTTGTGGTAGTCTGAACAACAGAGCAGGTGGTACATGCTTGAGCTCTCCCGAGTGTGTTTGCTGGTGGCTGGTTTAACCTGTGGGCCTGATTGGCCAATGCCCCACAGGTGTGCAGCCTCACCCAGTTAGAATCAGTCTAACTCCGACCAGGTGAGGCTGCTTAAACCAGCCACCAACAACACACACTCCACAGTATAGTGATACATTATTGACATATGTTTGGATAAATGCAATAATGACGTATTGAGATAAGCTCTCAAATGTATGTAAATGTTTTTACTTTTGATACCATCAGGTAGAAAACATGCAAGAGAGCTCATAGGCTTCATGCAATTGAGTACATAGAAATATAACAAAAGCATGTGTTATGCCTTCATGACGTGAAGTATTTTCTACCATGTTACCTTCATGGAGTCCGCCTCCTCGGCTATGGTACTGATCTTATCCTTGTGCTTCCTGTACTGCTGCTCCGCCTCCTCGAAGGAGGCCCTGAGCTGGTCCACCTGGGCACGTGCCTCCTCACACTGGGCCTGCTTGGACGCTATCTTACCGATGATCTCCTGGAGATCCTCCTCCTGCAAGAGAGTGAGTAAGAGAGAGGGACAGAGAGAGAAAGAGAGATGGGAGTGGTAAAGAAACATACATATGTATAGATTTACATATCTCTTATGACTAATGACCCCTTCCAAGTGTTTGACTCGTCTTTTAGACAAACAGGGGTATCACATTTATCAGGGGGTTCTGCCGTGTAGGACCACCTACCAGCGGCTTGAGGTCCTCCGACTGCGGCTCCTCCACGTTCTGCAGCTCCGTCAGCTCCAGCTGCAGCTTCCTGGCCTTCCCCTGAAACACCACAGAAGAAGAAGAAGAAGAGGAAAAGGTCAGCAATTTTGCAAAATGAACATATTTATGGAGACGTTTATCGTGAAAGAAAGGGGTTCGTTTTACTTGAGTTTTCTTCTGCTCCGAATGGGCTGTTTTCAGCAGGTCTTCGTTCTTCTCGATATCCTCCTCCACCTTCTGCTTTCTCTGCTGGTAGCGACCCACCTGCGCCATCTGGTTCTCCATCTCCTGCTGCAGGTGTCTGGAATGTGAGCGACAGGAATCAGGAGACGATGGAAAGACATGAGTTTGCATTCAACGCAGCCTGGTCCCCCAAAAATGCAAGGTTAGCATTTAGCAGTTCTAAATTATTAGAATATTTAAAATCACAAAAATTAACTGAACAATAAATTATGGTCAACGAGTTGATGATTCTTCTAAACACAAACAAAAAGCACTGGCGGCACACCTGATCTCCTCCTCCACATCTCCGAAGAGGAAGTTGGGTCTGCAATGTTCAGCCGTCCACACTCGGTTGGCGAAGACCTGGTCTCCATCCGCGGAGAAGGCATGCGTGCAGTTCTTCGGGGGATTCCCCCCTTGCATCACTTGGCGAGCCTCAGAGCGACTCTACACAATACAACACACACCAACAAGGTTACATTGACGACAATATGATTGTCGTCAAGGTAACATTGGTGTGTGCTTGTGATGCATAGTGCTTATGATGTGCAGAGCACAACAGGATGTTACCTTGATTAACAGAACGCTCTCGATTCCCCTCTGGTCGATGAGGCAGTTGGCCACAACAGGATCCTCGATTTCTAGAGATTTCAGCACTGACGGATAGGTAGGGTGGTTTACACCCCTGAAAAAAATACAAAATAGAATTAATAAATACATAATGATACAGAATCCTCCATGTTCAGCATGGGCGTGTCCACACTAGGCTTCGGCTTAGCTGTAAACAGGACCAATGACCAATGGAATGGAGATAAACGCGGAGGAGAGACTAAGTCTTAACATAACATAGTGCCAACCAAGGTAGGATGACAGCTACTAAGACATACACAGTAAACACTGATGTACAAAAAACAATAAACAAAAAGGTTTGGGGTGAATAATTGGCAAAAGAGACATGGTATCATATATGACAGCAATATGGTCCTTTTAAAAAGGGCCCCTAGTTGACCACTTAGGTGTGATGTTGATAAGTCATTACAAGCCATTTAAGAAACTACCCTATAGAGCTGGGTAGTCCTTCCATTCGCTGGCTGGTCCCGGATGTATTGTTCTATATAGCTATCCCCGCGAGTAACCTAGTTAAAAAATTAAATGCAACGCCACTGTCTGTGAACGACTAAAATCTGATTCAGAGTAGAATAAGATTAAGGTTGGAAAATTTGCTTTATTCTCCGACACACGTTCCTTTATGGCTTTATGGTGGATATGTGTGATATAGGCCTAGCCTACTAACACACAGTTATGAATAGAAAGCTTATGAATGTCATAATTCATCGCTAGTCTATTACTCAAACATGCCCAGTAGCCTCATGCTGGATTTGTTAATGGCTTTATTATGTATGAAACAAGAATGGGGAAAAAAGTTATGCGCAGACAATTGCTTCCACCCTGTGGCAGAAGAGAGCACAGCAGCTCATGGCACATTGGAAACAGACCTTATAAGATGCGCTCTAGCTTTTTTTGACGGTTGAAACGCAAACCTCAATGTTTTGGGGAGAGGTTTTAAAATGGATATCGCCCAACCCTACTGAGCATGACTCCTTGTTTGCCCTATGATTGCAATCTGGAGCAAAACGCGACAGCATGATTCGGTTTTAATTCAGTCAGCACTGAAATCATGGATGTGGCAACTGAGAGCGAGAGTCGTTTGTTTACCAGCTAGTTTTTTAGTCTTTTAGTCATATTTTAAACAGGCCTTTGCTCTTTATTTCTTGGACATAATTTCAAATTACCAATTTTTGAAATTAATAAAAAATATGACGAACCATACCTTGTGTGGTTTAAATGTCTAGATGCCCGAAAAGAAGAATTTTTTTTAATTTTAGTTAAAAATGTTAAAAACCAGCTGCTCGTCATCAAAGTGGACGGGACTACCCAGCTCTATAGCGACATCACATCACCCATCCCATGACAAGCGCTCACCTCCTTCTGGTGTCATGGACGCGGTTCAGGAAGCGGCTGGTGATGATGCTGGGCCTCTGGCCGGAGGAGAAGGTTCGGGCCATTAGGCCCTGCAGCACCCTCTCGTCGTCGTGGTTGTCGCAGGTGAAAGCCTGCAGCTGGCCCTTCAGGCAGATCTCCACAGCCAGGGCCATCTGGGTGTCCTTGATGCTGATACAGTATCCTGCACACAGAGGCAGATGAGCATGTGGGAAAGAGCAAGGTATGGTGATGGTTAATGTTGCTTGATTGAATCACTCGACGCACTAGTTTGTATGAGGTTATTTTTGGCAGTGCCGAGACTTGATCAAGACATCATTGCTAACTCTAAAAATGGTCAATTACAGACCCCACCGCTGCCTCATCAAATCACCACATTCATGCTTGAAGGTTTCAAAATGAAGCTGCATGCGGAGACGGCCATTCAAGGGGTAATCCTGCTTTAATGTACAAAGGTACCGAGTGGCATCTCTAGCAAAACTATCAACAGATCATAGCTCCCCACTTGCATCGGCATTGAATATGAACAGTGTCTTAAAAAGCCCTTTTTACCCAGTGGGCCTCTGGGCCTCTCTTTGAACTGGCCGGCCCGGTGGGCTTCCTGGATGGCGTTGAGCAGCGCGGGCATGTGCTCGCCAAAGCGCCGTAGCCGGTTGGAGCTGCTGGCCTCCAGGGTGTGCAGGTTCCTCCTGTTGGCGTCGATGGACCTCTGGATACTGCTCTGCTCGTTCCTTGAGATGACGAGGAGAAAAAACATTGACATTTAGCATTTAGGATTAATCTTTGGCTTGATTGTGGTTTCTTTGGTGCCGTCAGACGTTTTGCATCATCCTTATTCACTGAAGTGGCTCTTCTTCAAATCCCATGTTGTATAAACCTTTCTTATATTGAAATGGCACCAGACTAAAACTCCAAATGAAGATCACAATTTAGACGACCAGAATGGGTAACGCGCGGACGATATATTAATTCATGAAGCTATAGTGACGCTACTAAAAGACATTGTGATATTAAAAGTGTGCGCCCACAACCCTCTTCCACGCAGCTAGTATCAACTGTAACTGTAAACGGTCTGTTGAGCCACCTAAGCTTCCCGAGCTCATCCTTGGCGCGGTTTGTGGCCTGCTGGTACTGGTCGATCTGCTGGCCCAGCGTGGAGTCCTGGTGGCTCAGGTCCTCCAGCTCAGCCTGCAGCTGCTGCATGCGCTGCTCCTTCACCTGGCTCTCTGCTCCAGTCGTCTGACTGATGCTAAACCCGACAAGAAACACATGGGGGGGGGTTGTGCATGAAGCGCACCAATTAAAAATAACAATGCAGGTTTATGAAACAAACAGGCAACATTGGAAAAATAAAACATTGAGGTACCTTAACTTGAGCTCATCGATCCTTGAACACAGCTGGACCTTGTCCGTCTCCAGGTCCCTCAAGCTGGTCTTGCATCGATGATAGGTCACCTGAAACAAACACAAACAAACACACACAAAATAAAAGACACTTGACGTGTTGTGGAATTTGTTGTGGAATTTAAGACTGCAATACATAACATTTAAAGGGTAACTTCGGAATTTTTCAACCTGAACCCCATTTTCGCATAATTTTGGGTCTAAGTGACTAATGCGGACAACAATTTTTTAATTTGGTCAAGTATTGAGCGAGAGCGTTTCGGCTGTCAGCCGCAAAGCATCTGTAATATAAACCCTTTGGGGCAATTACGCCCGTAAATGTACGTCCTCTAAAAGTGCTTGTTTTTGCCACTGACAGGCTCAGATTGTTATAAGTGTTTGACAACATTATGGAAATGATCCCTACAGAGAAATAAAACGTTTTCTTTACATTTCGCTTGATCCGGTGTTTGTTATTGTGTCTCACCAAGTCTCGCTCAAGGAGAAGTCTCGCTCTGATATATCGCGAGAGTTGAGTTTGTTGCAGTTGAGCGGGCAAGAGTTTATTGTGTTGGACTACGGAAAACGTAGCTTACTGTTATCGAAAAGAAAGTCATGAATATTGCTATTTAGATGATTTCGACAATGTGGATGAGGATCGCGAGATTTCTTCTTGAGCGAGACTTGGTTAAACAATAACAAGCACTGGCAAAAACAAGCACTGTTAGAGGACGTACATTGCACAACTGCCCCAAAGGGTTTCGCAACTGACGGCCGAATTGCTCTTGCTCAATACTTGACCAAATTCAAAAATTGTTGTCGCCATTAGTCACTTAGACCCAACATTATACCAAAATGGAGTCCAGGTTGAAAAATCACAAAATTAACCTTTAAGTATCACATCGGGTCTTGGTCCATGTTTGATAAATTATATATGTGTCAAAAGGTTAGAAAAAGTCAGACAACGTCAGAGAAAAACATTGAACTGAATTTCACATTTCAAGAGCTCAGCCTTAGCATAGCGTGGTTCTGTGCTGACCTCTGCAGCCTTGAGCAGGCCGTCCTGTCTCTGAGCGTCGGCCTTCAGCTGGGTGCACTGTGGCTGGAACTCCTGGATGCGGACGGTTATGCTGTTCAGCTGGTCGTGGATCTGCTTGAATTTCTGTTCCCCCTCAGAGACCTTGTTCTGTTCACACACACAATAGGGAATTGACTAGATAGTTGGCTGTAGTCCCTAGTAGAGATGTTCCAATACCATTTGTTCCTACCCGACAGCGATTCTGACACCTGAACTTGCGTATCGGTCGACACTGAGTACAGACCCGATACCAATGAGTTAAATTAAAAAGCTCAATATTAGGCGAGCCCATTTCCAAACTTTGTAAAATATGAATACAGTAAACGGATGCATACAACATGACTGAATTGTATGCAATATAAGCAATACAAGCCTAATATTATTTTATTATAAAGTTTCTTAAATATATATACACACATAACAATGAAAACTGTAGGAGCTAAATAAACGTTTTAATATAAATTGTGTTTGTTTCCTTTCTTATGATAATCATTGTGTGCCGATTATATAGGGGTTGATATATATATATATGTTTGATATACGCGCTGCGTTATATGCAAGTTATTGTTAATTTGTCGAGCCAACGGAAATGCGTTGTGTGCCTTTAAGAAAAGACGCAACGGCATTTAAACACAGAGCACTATGGAGTTTAGTTTGGACTAGTTAAGAGTGGGGCCACACGGTTTTCTGACGGTGTCAATACGTTTAGATGTAAAGGAAGACTTAAAAGGAACATGGAATAAATTAAACTTCACAGTGGGATTACGGTTTATTGGAATGAGTCAGGCCAACACACTCTTACTCGTGCACGAAGGAAAGGAGCTATAACAGATAATACCATAGACTGTATGGATAATACACACCCAACACCGATTTAACCCAACATATAATCAAATGTAATAGTTTTGCCTGTGATACGCTCTGCACGTATCGATATGCAAAGGCAGAGAAAAGGACAGCTACGCTGTTCTCGGGTCCTCTACCGGGAAGCAGCGGCTGTGGTAACTAAGCTTTGGATAATAAATAATGAGTAACAGTTCCATGGTCATCATTGTATTGTGTGTATATAGAATAAATAGTTACGCTGATTTTACTGCGTGGATGTTTATGAAAATGGTGCGATCGCCAACGTACGCGTGTGCATCCGAACACCGGTTATTACACGGCTTATGACTGGTGAGAAATTATATGTGTATACTGTAGTTCAAAAGTCAGTGTTGTCGTGACAATTAACTGTATTATCTCTCTTTCGGCTGAATGGCAGCTGTGATTTCACTATATAAGAAACGGATGAGAAAAAATATAATATCAGATCAGTGCATAGACTCACCGATATCCAATCCAACATTTTAAGCTGTATCGGAGGCATTTCCGATACTAGTATCGTATCAGAACAATTGTAGTCCCTAGCAGGGAGTTGGATGCTGCAGTACAGGTGATATAACCCAACCAAATGCCCTATGCAATTTGTAACACCAACATAAATATGTTGCATTATGAACTACTAGGGAAGTGGAGCAATACTGAAATGGCATATCGGTACAATGCCGGGCCAAAATTGTGTACACATTGCAGATTTTTCCCATCACAAACAAAAGTCTAAGTCGTTTGGAAAGCAATGTGGTTAATAAATAAATAGCTTGTATTTACTGAATAGTGCTGAGAGAGATATTGTACCTTCCATTCCTCAACTTTGCCATCAAATTTCTCAGTGGAGAGCTGGTCCAACTGCAGCTTCTGCCGCATGGGCAGCAGCTCTCTCTCCATCTCAGCCACCTGCCGTGATCAAGTCACAGAACAGGACCTGCACTTTAAACACCACTCTTTACTATTGCAAGAGATCCACGTACTTACTAGCAACATGACAGACATACACATGGAATCAAAGAGAAGACACGGTGGTACTAATATTACCAGGGACCAGGCCATCTGCTTCTGCAACTCCCCGAGCTTGGCCTGCATGTTGTCCAGCGAGGACAAGCTCTTGTAGTGGTCTTCTTTCTCCAGGTATGTGCGCTTCATATCCCGCAGACACTGTAATGCAGTCATACACCACTAAGCCCCGGCTGGCCTGGGTAGCCACATGGATTTGGCTAGACAGGACATCCTAGCTTCATGGGTTACACAGAGACACAGGTACCCACCTCCCGTGGCCATGATGAAACGTGTTGGGTTATTTGTTTTGAAAATTGAAGCGTTTTAGGAGCTCACCTCCCCGTTTTGCAACACTTTGTCCTCAGTAAGTTGCTTGGCTGTTTTAATGGATATGAAGTCAAATTTCATCTGTTCCAGCTGAGTGGCCTTCATGAAAAACTGTAAAATGGTTGAAAAAAAAATATTGTGTTAAAAAAAATAATCGTAGTAGGCAGTTAGACATAAAGCGATTGTCTCTTTTTATACAGACATTCATTAAAAATAAAGTAATCTGAAACACTTACAGTGTTAATGCCAAGCAATTACATTTGTGACATGATGAATTATGATAATAAATATGTAACTTTACCTTGTACTTGTCCCCCTCTCCTTTAGAGTGTAGGAAGTGTTTGCTCATCTCTTGAGTGAGGATTGACACAGGGTTGTTGACCTTAATAAATACATTTACAAAAACAAACAAGGTCGTCTGGATTAAGGACTGCACCTGCCTTCAGTATAAAGGAAAAATGAAAGCATTGTACCTGAATATTAAAATTGTCCAGAATTGACATGAGGTCTTCTTTTTTGGTCGACACGATTTGGCCTACATCAGGGGAGAAAATATTTAAATTAAAAGTATTTTGGTGCAAAACTGCCAAGATCTGTACAAGTTAAACACTCTGTGATTGGTGTTGACTTCTTATTATTACTACACTAAATCAGTGATTGGTATCAGCCATTAACAGCCGGATTGGACAAAACTACAGTTCAGTCAAAGAAATGAAACAGAACTCTTTGAGGAGGATAGTGAAGTTTAGTGCAAAGAACTGGTATTGGTAGTGGAAAAAAACACTGCATGCTTAATACACATACATTTCAAAGCCTATATTTCTTTAGTCTTTACCCGATATGGTCTTCAGTTTGTACGTCCTCATTCCATCCCGTGTGAGTTTCAGGTCTATGATGATGGTATGCCCGTAATCCTCCCGTTTGTAGGCATCTCGGCCTGTGTTCCGCAGAGTGATGGAAACTTCGGCAGTGCTGGGAGAAAAGTGGACCATAAGGGGGACAGTGAGAAAACGTTCCACAGCACACTGGTCATTTGCTGCAGTAATTTGTCTGTAATTGACAGAAAGTTAAACATTTTCCTATTCCTTACTAAATACATTTCATAGATACACAAGTGTGTATTCATGAAGCATATGGACAAACATTCCAAGTGTCAGAATAGTCAATACAATTTTTGAATTAACTGTATTAACTAGATTCTATTTCATACAAACTACCCTGTGTCTACATGTCTTCACCTCTCTCCTTCCTTAACAAAACCCTTGAGGGACGCGCCTCTGTTCGTGGCCTGTGCAGTCCCACCAAGTGCTACGATCAACGCTGTAAGAACAGCACTCTTTCCACCTGACGCACAAGGGGAAAAAAAATCAGCTCGGTTGAACCATTGTCTATGTAAACACATTATGCAAATGAGCGGCTCAACTCACTTCCGTTGTTGCCAACGACAAAGTTGACGTTGGACCCGAAAGTGAAAGGGCCTAAGAGCGAGTGACACATAAAATTCTTGAGGGTGATACTCTCCACAATGCCCCCTTCTCCCTCTTCTTCACCTTCACGGGTGATCTGCAGCGGAGCACGTAAAGCACATCTCACTCGAAGACGTCTTACATAACACAAAAACAACAGACGACCACACGTGACACAGCTATAGGATATCTCTGTGGTCACGTTTGATATTACTTCGGTACCTGTCGAGAGTTGCGTTGGCTGGATCTGGGTCTGACAACAACATCATCCTCATCCTCCTCCTCCTCCTCTGGTTCTTCATCTGCATGTGGACTACGTCGGACACGTTTACGTGGGGTTTCGCCGCCTGAGGTGGCGTTTCGCATGGCCATGCTGACACACTTGTTTACTAACACACGGAAGTAAACTAGATTAGACACGTATTTTTGGTCGCTCCCTGGTATCCAGGATCAAAAGACGACGACGAGATAGCAAAAAGAGTTGTAACATACAATTTCCTTCAACGGTAGAAAGTAACTCGACGCCGTTGGTGACAGTCTACGCCAACCGCAACGGTCTGTACGAACAGTAGACCACCTCTGTTGTGAAGAGCTAGCTAACTCAGCTAACGTAACGGCAACACTTAATCCATGTGTTCAAATACAAGTTAAACTACTTTCTAAATGAAAACGAATCTAGGCGATTCCGTTTTGACAGCTCAAATGCAACTTTAGAAAATAAATAGTTTCATTCACAGTGCAAATTGTACTCACAAAGTATCCCACTGACGATAGGGACAGTCAACAACTGTACTGCCGCTACAAACAAATTCGCGCGCGACGTAATATCGCGAGACTTGACAATAAATCCGTCTATTCATATGGGACCATCAAAGATGTTCTCTGGTACCATGGTACCAGTAGAGTAGTCACTCCACCTGACCAAACTAACACAATATCCTCACATCATTACCTCACATCGTTTTTTATTATTATAGTCTTTTGTGATGGTCCGTTGCTCCTGCTCACTGCATCAACTGTTTTCCCTTCTCTTTTAGCTAGTTTATGATGCTTGATTTCTGACTAGTTACGAATATGGTTATTATCATGCCATGGTTATGTTAATTGTATATTAATAGGGGAGGCCACTTTTTGTTTGCCAAATAAATGTCAATTTTCACACATTTTGTGAAGGCGCTTTTTGTCACTAGCCAGCTGAGCCGTGAGAGGGTTTGAGTGACACCGCTTCTATATGTTATGAAACTGTCTGTAACATAGTAAAAGGTGAAATAACAAGGCATTGTTAGTCACTTCAATAGAGACCAATAGCATTGCATTCACAGCCCAGTAACTCGCAGTGGGTACTTATTCTAGTCATGTTTCCCTAAATAAGGTGGGTACTTCTCATAATTACATAAATATTAACCACTGCTGACAAGCAGGTCGGTTTGCAATACTCTAAATCAATTAGCATTTGTGGTAAATCAGCAAAGTGATGCACAATTTCCATTCATTCAATTGACCCGCTTGGAACTTTCTCTGAAGCTACATGACGCAACTCTCTCTGTCTAGGGCTCTGCTGGTAGATCCATGACGCATCCAAGCAATACATATACTGCATTAACGTGAAAGTGCTTTTCAGTTTGAGAAAACCATTGAGTGCATCACATTTACTGATGGATTTTGGACAGTCAAATGAAAACAAATATATTGCACTAAACTAGGGAACCACATCCTTCATTTGTTTGCTAACCAGCAAGCAGCATTTGTTACAAAGACATGTAAGTCATGTAAATAGTTGTAAACATATAAATATAATAAAAGTGTATAAAAAACATACATAAGAAGAACATAATTATGAATAGTACTCATTTTATTAGGCACAAATAACCGTAAATTAATCCAG
>OOFB01014731.1:4752-23949 GCA_900323305.1 Trachyrincus murrayi | reverse complement strand
GCTGTGCTTGTCCACCTCGGGCAGGCTGGAGGGCTGATCCGAGGTGGCGAAGGCCTGGAACTGGCTGAAGTCTGCAAAGTTGGGCTGCTGGGGGATCTGCTGTGGGGAGGTGGTGGTGCCAGCGGCAGCAGCGGTGGTGGTGGTGGGTGCGGAGGCGGTGAGTGGAGCCCCACCTCCACCCTCCACCTCGCTGCGATGCCCACCGTGGGGCACAGATGTCTAGGGTGGAGGAAAGAACAAAGATTAACATAAAGGTTAACATAAAGAAGGTAATTAATTTAGCAACTTTAGCAAGTACTCAACATTTCACCTTGGTACACCGGAATAACGTTAGCGCCCCCTTATGGGAGACAAGTGCTGGTTTGCAGTCAGACATTCATCTCCTGCTACTAGTGACTGAAAATGGGCCGAGCCCAGTGTGTTGTTTCAGCTTACCTGTGTAGGCAGTGGCCGGGGTGGAACGGCGGGGGGGTAGGCTATAGCGTTGGGCTGGGGCTGCCCGGGGGCCGCTCCCGCTGCAAAGCTGCGGTTCATGTCCAGGGAGGAGGAGCGTGAGTGGGATGGGTGGGGGCGTGGCGGAGGGGGAGGAGGAGCAGCCACCACCACCTTCAGAGCCTCCGGAGACGTTCCAGACTGAGACCTGTACGCATTCAATGTATTGAAGAAATTGTAATGCACAGTGAGTAAATATAACACGGAACAAACATGAAAAGTTTAAACAATCATTATTGCCACTTTTGGCAAATAAATAAAGTATTTGAATGGTTATCAGTCAGGCATTACCAAGGACCATACCTCTGACCAAGAAAGGTGTGCACACGTTATGGTCTAGAAGCCTTATTATGAACTATTTATTGTGCACCATTTATTTCTGCAGTATTATTTTGAAACCATTTTATTCAACCAGTGAATAAAATGCCATGATCTAGAACTCTGTCATGAGGAGCAAATATCTCAACTAATAACAACATTCCACATGCACATTGAATGCAACCTATTTGAAATAAAACCGGAGATGGAGATGTCTGAAATAGAGCCATTACTTGGAAAGAGATTGTACAATATTCTATATAGCATACAAAGGACGAAGAGGAAACAGATTAGAAAGACTTTCACTCTCACTGACCTCTGTCTGGTGATTGGCTCCTGGTCCGAGGTGTAGGAATCTGAACTACTGTAACCGTCCCCTTGGATAAGACAAGCAGAAGACGTGCATGAGAATTTAACAATTTCATTGAGGCTAGTGGCAAAATGTCACTTAAAGTGATGGACAATAGGATCTAAAAACAGAGAATTGCCATAACATACCACAGAGCGATGTATCCACTACACACCTACTTTTCCTGACATCTTGGATGTCAGGAAAATGTTCAGAAAGTATATCAATTATTATAGATCTCAAAGTCAGCTAATAAACTCAGTCTTGGAAAGGCTCCCCGTCCCCCCTTCGCTGTTTTGTGTAGTTTGTACTTCCTCCAAGTCCGAAATGCTGTCAAGCGTTGTAGCTTCATTCAGCTGCACCGTTGCACCGTGTATTGTAATTGGTCAATGCCTTGGCCACATGAGTGTACGGTAATCGGTCACCCGCTTGGCTAAATCAACTGAAATTCTGTGAGATTGCAATGGATTTCATGGAATATCATTTTCTGATGCTTAATGCACACCTTGATAACTCTTAATAACATAATTAGAAGAAAATTACCGATTTCTGATGTCCATCACTTCTAAAAGATATAGAAAAATGAACTGTGTATTTCCTACTGTTAACTGCTGCACCTTAATTTCCCTCGGGATAATAAAGTTTTCTTGAATCTTGAATCTCAAAGTGTGTGACCTTGATCACAATTATTGGTGGAGGTACATACCTACAGTATTGACAGCAACAAACTTCAAGGAGGCAGCGAGCATGGCCTCTTCGGACAGCTCTGGAGGCTTCGCCAGAAGTGGGCTTGTGGGGTGGTTGTGGTCTGAGGGTGAGAAGCAATGACTTACACGTCTGAAGAGGTCATTCCACTGATACAATGTTGCTACAGGTGCTGGAGCTGGGCCGCCTCCGCAGCCGGACTATCCAATGGTTTATCTTAAAATGTATTCATGTGGATGTGGAGTTCTTTCAGGGGGGCTGCACTTTGGGGAAGGCTAGAATACCTACCGGCCACACAGAGATTTTGTATCCGTCAAAAACAGGGGTAATCTATGGGACTTGTCGGTTTTATATAAATGTTGGTCTGATGTTTTGCAATACTAACAAAACTAACTTTTGCAGACCACTGTACGCGGTTTCCCTTGTACCTAGATCTGCCAATTTTAAAGAACCACATTACCAATTCCCCCCCACTTGTCCAGCTAACCCAACCACGTCATTTTGAAGCCAGTTTGGAGGAGGCTTTTAGAGAGAGTAGGTGTCTTACCGCTGCCGGTCCTCTTGAGCTCCATCTCCTGCATGTGGATCTTACTGGGAGTCATTCGAATGGGGACCGGGTGGACGATAGCAGTGTCCTGGGGAGCAATCAGACAAGGGGAGACGGGGAGCACAGAGGGGTTAGACTTCTACGGGAGTCAACAGGGTGGAGGCAACACCTCCATAATCAAGCATAGCTGCTCAGCTGCAACATGGCCCATTCTGCATGTGTACATGTCAGGTTGGAGATATACTTGCTTTTAACTATGTATTCCCGTGACAGCTACCTCACGTACACTGCATCTGTTTGGAGCGTTGGTTGTGCACGTCCTCAGAAATGAACGCTATGCAATATGCACATGATCGGTAGGGGGCAGTATGGGGATATGACAGGGTCAGCGGTCAGCAGGCAAGTCAGCAGCGACAACAATGGTGGACAAGCTAAAGATCATCTACGATGCCGCCACTGTCGCCTTTTCTGCCGTGACCTCAGAATGAACAGGATAGTAACTTCCTCGAATGTCGCCATTGTTTACTGATTGCATCATGCAAATCCGGAAGTTCTATGCGGTCCGAGTTATCTGGTGTGCCCTCTAGTGGAATCCTCCAGTAAGACGCATAGTACACAGGCAAGTATGTGAACAAATCCGTTCACAACGCTGCCGGTTGTCTACGTGAACACGTGGTTAGAAAGCAAGTATATCTCCGGCCTTATGGCGGATAATATGGTACGTTGTGTTACAGAACAAGCTAGGCATGTCATCTCTTCATAATATGATGAACTACATGTAAATGTCAAATTGACTGAATGTGCCGACGGAATGAAGAATTAACGACGGCACGTTTCCATGCTCGTTACGTTGCTACTGTAAGTACTCCCAGCGATCGAATGCACAAAACAAGGGCCTATAGAAGAAGAAATTAAGTTAAGAGTCCACCACCTTTCTGACCCCTCTGGTTGCTTCATTCGGCCAATCGTTTTCGTGCTGTAGAAAGCCAATACCGACGCACACAACAAAACAATAAGCCAAGTCTGTGGCATAATTAAATAGAGGTAGAGTGGTGCTCAACAGAAACTAATCAAGCCAGGAAAATCGATCCCCCCTCATGTGTCGTTCTGGGTCCTCAATGCTCGTTTTCCACTAACAGAGTGAGTCGGGGCAGAGAAAAGCTGCAGTGTCCGGCATTTTCAGATTGGGATTTCCAAAGAGAGATTTGAAGTAATTGCTTCACATCTCATGGTCAAATACAATATGCCAATGAAGTAGGCAATATAGATTGGGTGTTTTTTTTAAAGCTTTACCTATTAACTGCTTAGTGAGCATTTCAATGTCTGACTGGTGGTAAAAGCACAAACTGCTCTCATCAGCTTGGATTGGAAAGCCTGTTTTTTCAGAAGAAAGCTCAGCCAAGGTTTGTATAGATGGTTGATAATAAAGAAAATTTTACAACATGACATGTATAGTAGATATTCACCCTTTTCCTGATCATGTGGTTAAGTCTTTTGCCATCTATTGTATTTAACTTCTCATATCCGTGCATTCATTAAACTCGCCGACAACAACCATGTATGAGCCAGCATTGTGATGTATTGCAAACATAACGCCCTTTTTCATTCCAACGAGTATTTGATGTCACTGTGAAAAGAATTGCTGTCCAGGAGATGCTAAGCATGCCAAATCACAAGGTAGCCCTGGCATTGGTGATGCAGTTGGATTGGCACAATGAGAGGAACCCCATGCATTGATAGCAACTGATTGAGAAAAAAGATTAGAGAGAAAGGGAGAATGAGATGGACACAGAGAGAGAGATTTGAGGCGAGAGAGAGAGGCATGTCAGAAATCCACAGAAGGTTAATATCCAAAACAATTAATAGAGAAACATGCATGCGTTCTAAGTGATTGACTTACAGGGTCAGCTGGTGCAATGTTAGAGTCAAATTGGGTCAGAGTTTGTGAGCTGGAGGAGCGCTCGCTAAACGTCTCCCACTGCTGCAGGAGACAGACAGGAAGTCAGAGGGGGGGGGGGGGGGAGAGGGAGAAACAACATGTCAGTCAGCAAGCGCAGTGACACCAATTGACACATCGTCAGTCTGAATGGCGGCAGCCACCTCCACCCCTGTGATGTCATGTCATCAGCCGCGGACACAGTGACACCCTCATCAGGAGACGTGGCGGCAAAAACCAAAATGACACGAGTGACATGATGGTGTGCCAACGCCGTGATCAAATTACATTAAGAAGGCTATTCAGGTGAGCATTGAGGCATCAGTAATCAGCAGTTCATGAATCAAACCGCAATCAAATCATAATATCAACCAGCATGGCGAAAAACTAAACAAATTAAATGAATAACGGCACCAGACAAACTCGGTACGTTTGCATCCTGAACAGCAGGGCGTCGGCCATGAGCGTGTGAGCATGTGTGTGCGTTTGTTTAAGATGAGTGTGAATCTGTGGCGTGCGTGTGGAACCTCGTTGGCCTGGTTCATCTCTGGCCAGGTCTGGTTGAGCGAGGGCATGGAGGGAGACTTGTTGGGGGTGACCTCCACGGGGGAGCCAGAGTAGCCCACATCCGGCGCTGGCTCGGACACAACTGCAAGCAGGAGAAGGGACACAGTGCTTTCACACAAACACATCCCACACAAAGCTGCTGCAAGGCAGAGAACGTTCCAGAGCAAGCTGGTTGAGGAAAGTAACTGAATCGCGAAGACGAGGGACATTATTTTTCTACAGACAGAGCATGATTTTGATAGTTGATAGAGTATAGATTACCATTTTGATCTGATTTAAAAAAGGTGCAATCATCGAGAAGCAAAGAAATGCACAAATGCAAAAATGAATACGGTGTTTGTCAAAGTAATGTTTCGATGGGTCTGCTGATGAGTCAGACAGCTTACTTTGTTTTACAGAAAGCAATTTAAAAGGAGGAGCGGGCATCAAACAGGAGCGCCGCCATGTTGAAATGACGTCATCACCATACAGACATTCAAAGAGCATTTATTTCCTCTGCAACGCTGATAGATGGCAGTGTTAAGCTCAAACTGGTGGGATCTCGTTGACATTTCAATGACTTATAAAACTGTGGCAGCCGACCCTTGCCACATGCCATGGAAGTGGCTTTTCTGGGCTCCTCCGACCACAAGACACAGGCAGTTGTTGGGTTAACCGGTTTGTTGCAGCGTTGGAAATGGTTTGCAGGCTCCTCCTGAATGTGTGTGGTGACGGCTGGTTTAACCTGTGGTGCTTGATTACTCAATGCCCCACAGGTGTGTAGCCTCACCCAGCCCCAGAGTGTAATCAGTCTGCCTCAGGCCAGGTGAGGCTGCTTAAACCAGCCACCAACAACACACACTCCACAAGTGCCTTTAAGTGTATAGATAGATGGCACGTTAACAAAAAAGTGTTAGATTCCCTTTCTTTTATCGCACGCAATTTAGTCAACTCAATTTAGTGTGTGTGCTAAATGCTAAACCTTGTGGAATCACTTCGGCATCTTGCAAAATTAAGCTATATCAGTCAATAAAAATATTAAATCTTGTGTTGCACTAAAATGTATGCTCTTTTGATCCGTAATAGCTAAGCCAGCCTATAGCCCCTTTTATACAGAGATCCCGCAATATTGCCATAAAGAAGATATGTCATTATGCTGGCTTTGCTTTTTTACGCAGAACCAAGAAAGTCGGCATAATGCCGCCCCCGTGGCGTGATGTGTAACACGACAGCGTCAGCGTCTTGTGTGACACGTCTCAAAATGTGAATATAGCTGTTTAGAAGTGTATCCCGCTAGCTCTACAACAGTAAAAAGCAGGTCAAAAACTGTGAGGCCAGTGGAGCTCCGGTGTGGGTGTAACGCACATAAACTGTATAAAACACAGGTTAAACTGACTTTCAATAAGTGTACATTGGTGGAAAAAAAGCCTACAAAACGAGTAAAAGAGTTTTTTGGTATTTCTTGCATCCCTAGTTACAATGGCAGATGTGTGCGAGCAACGTGTTTGTGTGATCAGAAATACGTTGGAGGAGAAATTTAAGGAGATTGAAGAGATTGAATAAATTTGCACACGTCATCAAAGCATCACACCCCTGTCTCGCCATGCCGGTTCACCATTTTTTCCAGACATCGATTTGGCTTTGCTACTACCTCCACCACTGCCGGCTTAAAGCGGAACAACAAAGCCCCCCCCCCCCCCCCCCCCCCCGTGTTTGTACGTTTTATACAGAAGGCGAGGCGGAAATAAAGGCGCAACATTCCCGCTTGTACAGGTTGTGTAAAAGGCGCTTATCCTTCACCACCGAGGTGGGTGGTGATTTAGAGAGAGACCACAGCCTACCTGCTGTGTCATCCAGGTCAATTAGCTTTGGCATAAGGCTCTCGGGCAGCTTCTCTGGGAGGTCGTAGCCGTTCTTCCTGGCTACCACCAGGTGGAAGGCGGCGCAGAACTCGTCTAGCGTCAGCGCGCCGTCTTTGTCAAAGTCTGACAGCTCCCTGGAGGGGGGAGAGACGGAGAGAGACGGTGAGACGGCAGCTAATGACAACACACCCACAGCGGCAGGAGTAGCTACATGTACTGGGAAACAGACATGGCACATAAAAAAGGATTGTATTGCAAATGATGCATGGAACAGAAAAAATAGCAGTCAGAAAGGCATTTGATTTCGTGTGCTGAAATGCTCACATGCCATAGATAAATATGATTCATTCAGGTAAACATGCACAGATATTAGTTATTATTTTATTATTTTAAAACATATACAGCCAGAATTGTTACGCAATTCTGTTGCAAAGTAAGTAGGAAGAAGTGGGTAACAATAGTGAAACCATATGGAGAACCTCACCAAATGTGTGACAACTCTAGGATGGGTAATTTGGATTTGGTGAAGAACTCTTTTGCTGCCGAGCCTTGAAAAACAAACACAAACATGTCAACAAAAACATCCATATTGTGACGTGTGTACGAGTGCGTGTGCAGTCTCTCACCGGGTATGAAGCCGTTGAGGTCAGGCTGGATGGTCGTGAACTGGTTGATGTAGTACTGCCTCTGCTCGTCCGTGATCTTCCAGGGGTCGTCGTACCCGCTGCTGGACTGACGCTGGATCTCATTGGTCGTTACCGCCGAGGCCACCGTTCGCACCGTTGTGCTTTCCTGCACATGAGTCGTAAGGAATAGTCACAGAAGAGATGAATAACATACACATAAAAACTAAATATATATATACACACATGTTGGTAAACAAGAAATCGGAGGACAAATCTGTATACGGCATAAAAAATGGCTGGATAGGTAGATTGAGTGACAGTAGAAAGGGTTTAGTGTTGGCCTGTTTGCCTACAGTTTTGACTGTCAACATGCATCAATATGAACCTAGCTTTAGAAGTGAGAGGATCAGATACTTCAGAGTCACATGTGGGTAATAAGGCGAGGGAAGAAAAAAATAAAGCATCAACATTCAAATATGATACATATAATAATGCAATGATGGCGTCTCAATGATTTTGGCAGTATGAGCGTTTTATGAATTCATGCGACGAGGGATCAGATTTAGTCCCTTTTACAGATTCAGCAGAAGAGCCATGAAGCATTTCAGATTGCCAAGGAGTTATAGGAGACAATAAACTATTTCATCAGTATAAAGATAGGTTACGGCCCCTCAAAAGGAAAGAGGCAGTTCACGCGCGGCGAGTATAAAAGAGGTTTTAGTCTTCTCTTCGTCGAAAATGCAATAATCATTTCTTTCCCAGATTGGCTGTTATTAACACGCGTGACATGCTGCGTACTTCCATGCCTCATGGAGCCTCTCAAGGCCACATAGGGGATGACTGGGGGGGACAGAGGCTGCTGGTACCTGGACTGACGAGGGGTGTGTGGCGGGGACAGTGCTGGATGGTGGCGTGTCTGCCGTGAAGCTGACCCACGTCTCCTGAACGGGCGGCGGCGGCGGGGGCGAATGGGAGGACCACATCCCGTCCCCGGACACAGGTCCTGAAGGCAGGCAAGGAGTAGGGGACTTCTTTTTTTTTAAACTTAACACACATGATTTACTTATTTATTATGTACCTATTCAGGCATTAGTAATTAGTGTTAGTATTAGCAATACATTTATTTATTTATTATTTGCCCTGAGATTCCCGTCTGGGATCAACATAGAACAATCCGATCGTATTTTGAAACATAGAAGTGCTTTGGGCCAGAGATGCGTGCACGTGTGCGGACCTGTCGGTGCTTCTCTGAACTGTGTCCAGACGCCACCGGGAACAGCGGCCACGGGGGCCAGCCTGTCTGCAGCGCTGCTGCCACCGCCGCTCGCCTGCCGCTTGTGTTTCCTCCAGGAGGGCGGTGAGGTGGGTGGGGACTGGTGGGGGGAGACCACTGGGGAGGTGGAGTCAGGCTGGACCATGCACTAAAACAAACCAACAAAAAAAAGGGAGTGAAACCGCAGGTGCATTCATACACCGACGGCGGTGTCAGCCATGCTGGTCTGGAGCAGTTAGGGTTAGGTGTCTTGCTCAGGGACACCTCAACACTCAGCTAGGAGGAGCCAGCAACCAGCAACCTCCCAGTTGCCAGACAACCTGCTCTACCTCCTGAGCCACTGCTGCCTCTATGTACATTGTGTAAATGTACAGATCTGTAAAAATCCCCTGAACGAAAACTAAGTACTGATAGGTTAGGGTACATGCATGTATTTAGTAGTTCGCAGTACATATAAAGATTCTTTGCTTTGTCTTCCTAATGTCAGTGCTAACCCAGATATGAAGTGTTTCTGTCTGTTTGACACTTACAGTAGATCTAACAACTATATTCTTTTAGGTTTGAAGTTTTAGAGCTACACAATCAATGACCTTTTTCCATTTCCTACGGGCTAGACTAATCTTAGACTAATCTACATGCATGGAGGGATGCCAGTGCTATTACGTTCATGATAAGAGGGTTGTTTTCTGGGCATGGGAATGTGGCGTGTTTACTAACCTGCGGTTCACTGGCAGGTGCGAGGGCCTGGATGACCTCGTGCACGGGGACCGCTGAGGGGGCGACGGGGGTCACTTTCTTGTTCTGCAGGCCTCTGCCCGGTGGCCTGGGAATGACCCCGGGGCCCGTGTAGATTCCCTGGCTGTCGGCCTCCTGGTAGAGGGCGGCGTGCCTCGCCTCCGCCTCATTCTTGCCGACAACGAACCTGGGCAGCGGCAGGTCTTTGACTGAGATCAAAAAACAAGACAGGAGAGTCAGAGCGATGCCTTTGGATAAACCCTTCCATATTAGCCCCAGCTTATCTGCCATTTTGGCATCCCAAACAAATGCTGGCGGTCATTTAAAGGTCCAAGAGCTGCTGTGCCAATGTGCACTTGACCAATTTTAGTTATGTTAAAATGGGTCTACTTGCGAGGGACAAGGAAGCGTTAAACCTTAAGCTCCTGACATAAGTCAAAGAACAATAAGTGAATCTTCACATGTATGTGACCGAAGAAGAGCCCTGACTTAATTCTGCTGGAACAGGAGATGGTTCCAGACAAAGAGCCAGACTATCCCATGGGTTGGGTGATATATCGAGTTATTTAAGATATACTCATGATGAAAATGTGTCAGCATTGTGAACATCACAGGGATTTTAATGAGTCATTGTTTTGTTCTAAAAAATGTTGTTTAATCACGATTCTTCTCATTGAAAAAACATTTTATAGAGTCTGCAGCCATATCAAGACCGTGTATAGCCAAAAGACGATAAAAAAAACATTGCGATATTCTTTGCCATATTGCCCAAGCTTGGTTGGAGGTGTATCAAAGTCACTTTCTTCTTTTCTTCAAAAAAGTTGACTTTGTAATTAATGCCTGGCAAGTTTTGAGGAAGTGGACAATGTTCTTCCTCATCTTTTAAACATCACAAATTGAGCAATCACCCCTCCACTGTTGTGTTTTTAACAGCAAATGAAAACACAAAGCCAGCGTTTCTTTAAGCTGGGCCCTGAGGGGCATGAACTAGAAATCCAAAATGGCTTTTAAACCGTCAGACAGCTAGATACAACGTTCTACTGGGCTTAATAGCACAAATACTGTACGTTTCGCTTAAATAGTTATATTGAAAATAGATGATTGGACAATTGGACAGTTTGCATCAAAATCAGCTTAAAATACTTTTTAGGTACATGGTATAAGCCAAACCATTTTTGCCTTCTACCCTGTTATGTGTAAAGGGAGTTCTGAATAAGGGACAAGGAAGTCATAATTTTGAAAATAATTTGAAAATAATTTGAATGAGTTAATTCTAAAGTTGAGCCATCTTCTCACCTGAGTTGAGACTCTCCACCCTGAGAGGCAGACCAGACTGGGCGACGGCGATGAGCTTCAGAGCAATGTAGAACTGACTCCGCCCAAAGTGTCCCAGCCGAGTGGCTCCGCAGAGCTCTGTGATCTGAACATGCATACAAAGACAAACGAGAAACACAAGAACAATAGTTCACACACTAAGCCTTGTGGACAGGGTTAAACACTACACACAGAATGGTCATGGAATGAATGTCAAGCAAGGCGATGTGGTTCGTTCACATTTGCAATATTGTGGACAAGCAGGTCTGGTCTGTTCTTATATTTGATCTTATATGTCAACTGACAGCAACGGTGTTAATTGCATTGTATTTGCAATGTGGTATTAACGCCATTTGAATATGGAATCATTCGATTCTTTGTCAGTTGGACTAGTTAAATTAATAAGCCAGCAGTTGGCTAGCACACTCGGATAGGGTGGTATGTAGCCTGGGTCTTGTTTTACCATGCATAGGCTTAACAAGGAACAAGCAGTTTATGGAAGCTGTGTGCAGAAATCCGGGCGGACTCTGCTGACAATCTACTCACAACGATACCGACAGGGAATGGCCTACGCCACGACTGTTTGCCATGCAGTGTAAACTGAGCAATCGCTTACACGCTACTGACGGACCGACAGAACTATGTACAAAATGGAAGAGCACAGGCAATAACAAAAATAAATTGTGTCCCTTGATTTAAATGAATGTTAATTAATGTTAATTTACCCAATGTTAATTGGGCAGCATTCGAACACATCAATTCTATTCATTAGATGTCCACAAATGGGCAGTCTTTCCTGAAGTCTGACTAAGGATATTACTTGAAGCTCATAGAGCAATTGATGTTCATGCACAGTGCAGAAATAAAAGTATAGGCATTATGTGGGCACCAGAATCTAGCAAGCAGTGTCTATTGAAAATGTGCATAACTTCAAAGTACAATACATTATGCAAGCAACACCGACAGCCCGCCAAGTTCAGACTCATTTTGCTGACTAAGTGCTTAGTCTGAATGTGTGTGGATGCATACCACCAAACAAGCATGCATTAAGATGAGCAGGTAGGAACACCACTGAAGGGGTGTCTTCCACTGAACACCAGAACACTGTTTCGCAGAATGGGAGCAAAATAACGCAACAGCTTTATGCTCTATCAAACAGCTCCCTTGTTGACCTTGAAAAGGATGCTGACAAACTGAAAACACTGGCTGGCTGAGGCCGAGAGTGATCACAAGAGTGGGCTGCTTATCTGACAACTCAACCAGTGAAATTCAAAGACATGCAATGCAATCGCTGGTCTTGTATGTCAACACTTCAACTTTATAGTATAAACCCACTTCAGCCCAATCAGTCCATAGTTGATATACATTGCCTGGTTTGTATATTAGCAGTTTTAGTTTAGTTGTTCTGTCAACAATTAACAAAAGAAGCCGAAACCTTTGCTAATAAATATATCATGGGGTATGGGTATAATAATATCATTTGTTTACATCCCCAACAATTATGCTGAATCTAGTGGGAAACAAATGAAACAGACAATCTACAGAAGAACTAGTAAGGCAGTAAGGAACTAGTAAGGGAGTGAGTTTCAGCAAAAGCTTGAAGGTGGTATAAATTGTTTCCAGGGTATATTTTGATATAGCTAGTGTAGTGACACTGCGTTGTCTGTTAAGAAATAGCCTTGTATAATGAGAAGATATATTTCGGATGCAGATAGTATATGGTCCGTTGTAGAAACTTCTGATGATTAACTAATTGACTATTGTTAGCTAAATCTGACATTAGCCAGAAGAAGGCGTGTCTCTCGCAACACAGCTACACCAGCAACACAACCGTTAGCTTTAATGTATGGTAGATTTAACTGCCAACTAAACAACGAAAACCACATTTAGGATGTGTAGGGTAAGCTTCTACACAAGTAGCTTCAGAGTAACGATGTAACTTGTTACCAATAGCTTACCTGCAGGACAACTTCACTGGGTAGCTGGGCCGCCCGGAAAAGGTCAACAACTCTTCCATTAGACGCCACTTTTTTGGTATTGTCCGTGTCGCAATAAACGAACAAATCCGAGTAATATCGCTGCTCACCGTCGCTAAGCGTTAGGCTTTCCATTATATATTGAATTAAAAGACTGAAGTTGGATTCGGTGGCTATTAACGACTGGTTGGGGATAGATCCAAAAAATGGGCGATACTTCAGAATCCCAATGTAGCTAACCTGAACGCACTAGCTAACGTTCACGTTAGCTATAATATTCGCAATATGTGAACGAACAAGTCTGCTCTATTGACGTCTTATATTTCGACTGACAGCAAATACGTCAATTGCATTTTATTTGCAATGTGGTATAATGCCGCTTAAATATGAAGTCATTCAATTCTTCCAGACAGTTAACTTGTTGGGCTAGTTAAACCAATAAGCCAGCAGCTGGCTAGCACACGCCAGCTAACCTAGCTAGCAGCTACCTTGAATCAAAGTCAGCGGCACTAAGCTAACGAGCAGCTCCGAAAGTGCGCCCGTCTCATTAGCCAGGATATCTACTGGAATATCCTCGTCTAATAATACTTTTGCTTTCGATACTCCGTTGTGTAGTTGTCTTCCAGTTTTCCGTTGGGATAAATTCATTTGCGGGACCGTTAGAAGTAAAGTTTCAGTCTCTTTTAGCTCCTTCCCCCGGAGTCAGACCTGCCATTCCTCCTACCCGAGGATTCCTATGGCCTCGTGACGTCAGCGTCCGACGGCTCGCGCTGGTCCCCCGGAGGCCCGGATGGAGGATGTCAACACAAAAGTTATGTGGACGCCGAAGAAGAGAAGAGAACTTTATATTTTAAAACTACCGTGATTTTACGAAGACTTTCTCCAAAATGCAATGAATGATTTCCCCTAAAAAATAACGATTAACGATACTTAATACATAAGGGAATTTGTAATATAACGCCGGAGGAGAAATCGGTGTCGTCGCTTTAACGAGGGCAGTGTCGGCTCCTTCAGCTCGTTTCCTATTGGGCCACCGTGACGTGACGTAGAGGGAGAGGCAGATTCCTCATTCGTGTCGAGTCGCATCCCCTTCAACAAGCTCCTCAGCAAGGCAACAATTTTCAGGTAGTTGAACGTTTAAAACAATAACATACACATTATATGTTCTAGTGTAAGCTACTTGGCGTCCCGTTTACCGAATGGTGTGATTTCAGCTTTGTTGGCTGCATCTTATTGATAGTCTGCCCAGGGCTAAAAGGAGCTCACTGGCGTTTAGCAGTCGGAAGCTTTGTCTACTGCCAGATGTCTGTGTGTATATACATGTTTCAATCTAGAAATGTCATTGTATTTGACAGCAATACGTAAGAATATTTGAGCCTCAATGTTATATTAGGAGAGCACTAAACATGTATGTAGGCCTATGGCAACTGTATGCAAATGTGCCACGATTTTCACTTCCGCATTACATTCAAACTATTGTGGTTATTATTATTGGTCTGCTAAAATCAAAGAATGATAATTGCTATTCTGTAACTAATCGTCTTGTTTATTTATTGACTGATAAATACATATGATTTTGTCCCTCCTTTAGTTAAAATGAATGTCGATCACGAAGTGTCTTTGCTTGTGAGGGAAATTAAACGTCTTGGCAGTCCAAGTAAGTGACATTCTTATTTGTGTATTTGTGGATGGGTTAATTCTCCAATACATCTTTTAGTATGGCAGATAGCTATGCATGCATAGAGACTATTATCTATATGATGAGAGTGTCGCGCAATTCCCCCCCACCGTGGGAAAATCTCAGACAACGGTTAGTCTGAAAATGATATAGCTATAACTGTAGCTATAATTCAAGCCACTAGAGTTTGCTAGATTTGGGGAAAACATACATAGTGCAGGTTTAAGAATATGTACTTTTTTCCCCCTGTGAAAGCCCACCCAATATTCACTAAATCGATCAGGGGAACAGCGATTTATGATTATTGCGAAAACCTCTAAAGCAAATCTTCACCCTGCAGATGCAGAGGGGAAGACGAGCGTGAAGTTCGGGATCCTGTTCCACGACACTGAGTGTGCCAACATCTTTGAGGCGCTGGTTGGCACGCTGCGCGCCGCCAAGAAGAGGAAACTAATCATGTTCGATGGGGAGTTGCTCCTGCAAGGGGTCCACGATCACGTAGACGTCATCCTGCTCTCTGAGTGATGCCTCATTGCACAAAGGGGAGGGGGGGGTCAGTATTGAGTAGATCTGGGTCATGTGAAATCATTCCAAATACTTCTTTTTAGCAAATAACATGAGCTCTTGGCTCAATCACCTCATTTCATTGAGGTGACCTTCATTGAATCACTGACAAACGTTTGTAATGTGTCGTCTGTATTTCTATAAGGACTCTTTGCACACGTTGTGTGTTGAGGCTCAGCAGTTAGTATTATAGGCTTGGTTGCCAAACATATTTACAAACATTTCATTACAGCTACATACTTCCAACCATCTTATTTATGTTGTTGTTGCTGCTTGCTCTCTACTGGGCAAGGTTGACTATTTGCCAAAAAATGAAAATACCATTTGGGAGTCTTAAAGATACTCTGAACCAGATCTGCTTCTAATGCTTAGACCCAGATTTTGTACAAGTTATTTAGTGACCAAACTGTTTAAGCTGGCATGACACATTTTCACCTCTACATTACTAAGGATTTTGTGGTTTCAAAACAGCCACAAATGCATTCACATTTAACTTCTATTACATTGTATGGAGAAAAAAAATAATATCACATGCACAGTCCAGCAGCGACCATGGATCATAAAAGAAATCAGCCAGGCATATTTGATAGACCTTTAAGACTATAAACGCACAGATCAGGAATGCAACATTTAGACCAAGATATTGTTTCTTATGTATACTGTGTATGTCGCTGTGGTGACATTGTACTATGAAATGTGTCAACCTCAACCAAAATGCCTCACTCACAAGCACATTGGGGTGATTCTAGAGATGGATGGTGGATTCAGAGTAACTAGGTTTCTTAATTTTAGACTGCAAAGGGCTACATATGTTCTTGAAGCCAAGCCTTACAGGTTCTCCTGAAGTGAATATACTGGGGTCCACCATGGGTCACTAAATGACCCTTTTTATTGTTTACATTGGGTAATTTTTACTACCTCTGGTGAACTTTGTAATAGGATGACATTAGACCAGTTTTCCTTTTTTGAAACTCAAGGATTGACTCCTTAATGGGGAACAAAAATACGTAAAACCACACTGAACTGTATTCATGCCACTGTCTGAGAGTACCTCTTGGTAATGTTCAAAAGGGTGAACAACACGGTGATAAAACGATTTCCATTATATGACCTTTGCAAATGTTCTATCGTTTCAATTGTTGCCAAATGGAGCTTTTGCAATGTTGTTTCTCAGGACCAAATATTACAATGTTTAAAAGACCTGTGATAGATGGATATCTTGGATACGATATCTTTGTTTAGAAAATAAGAAATTAACATGTTGCTTAGACGTAATAGATTTTTTTTTGTATAACTCTTCTCAAACTCCCTTGTTTTCTTATCACATTGCTTATTCTTGATGCTGAGTGTTTATGTCCTTTAAGTAATTGAAATGCTATTTGGTCTTTGATCAGGACAAGTGAACACCAAGTCATAAGATGCATGTCTTATGACTTGGTGGTTGTTGCACACTTTACATTTGCAAAAGTTGTCACCGAAGTGATACACATCCAAATGGGTTCTAATAAAAAAGGATGATTGTGATTCATCATTTAAATTAATATTGAGTGTACATTTTCAGATCCCAGTCCAAAAGACCACTGACCATGTGTGTTCTGGCCATATATTTAAATTTGAGTATATAGCCCAGGAGGAGCTGTGCTATTGTTTTACTGCTGCATGTCCAATAGAGGCCACTGCATGCACTGCAGCAAAGTCAAGTTCCCTTTGATGTACATTCACACAGATCTATTGGAAACGATCTTCAGCGTGTTCTAATTCTAGTCAACATTAGTTATGCTTGTTACTTGGGTAGGCCAGTACACTATGTATTACGGCCTTTTAAGGTAAAGTAATAGTGTTATAGGCCTATATGACACATTTTGCACCAAATGACATAATGTATTTATTACATTATATATAACACTACATTCATTGTAAAACATTTTCTTTTAAAATACGTTTTTTTTTTTTACTACAACAACAGAAATTGAACTACTTAATTCCAATGTTCGAATCTTTTTTAACTGCGTGCAGCTTTGAGAAGCAAGGTTGAATGCACACATCATTTGCCATTTATTGCTTGTGATCTTAACACCTTTGCTCATCCGAATAGGTTCAGAAAAAGTTCTGTCCCACTGTACCAGGTAGGTTACCTTACAAGCCCTGCTCGCCAATGTTTGTTACCTCGCTGGCCACTCTCTCTTTATGGGGCGGGGCGTGTGACGTCACGACCTGGCAGAAAACAGCAACTGATTGCAAGCACGGAGAGCAGGAATCAAAACAAGAGACGGGCACGCCTTCTTTTGCATGGGTTACCTTCTAGACTAGCAGTGTAACCGCTGCTAGACTGCATGAAAATAAGACTTAAGATTTATATTAGTATAGAGAAGACAATCACGCCACCACGTCCCTAATGAAAAAGAAGACAGCACCACAGAAGCCTCCATTTTAGACAGGTAGCCCAACATGGAATCAGCAGAAATGTCAGTCGCTGACAATCGTTGAGAGTGGCTGTAAATACATGAATGTCGGAGCTGTAAAATGCCCAACCAGAAGAACAGCAAAGGGAAGAAAAGCAAACGCACCAACAGCAGTGGAGATGAACAAGAAAATGGAGCCAGTGCGACTGCAACAGGGGGGGCAGCCACAGCAGCCCTAGTGGGGGCGACTGCTGCACCTCGGAGCGAGCGCACAAGTGGTAAGAGTAGTCTACTGTGCAATGTTTATAACAATAAAGCAGCTCACGATGCAGTGGTTTCTCCTCTGTCAGATTCAAGCATGTGATCTCGAGTTGCACGAGTTATGATTTACTGGCTGCAAATGTGTTTTTAGAAACATTTAATGCAGTTGATAGTTAAAATGTAATCGGCGCAGAGTCGAATCTATATAGGCAGTTTGTATGAGTATATAAGGCCCGATATATTTTGTCTCGTCTTTATGACGCGCCCCGTCCAGTTTTTTTGTTTTTTTTGAGGAGGGGGGTTATGGCCTTAGTCCAGGTAAATTTTCCCACCATTTCCTTGCACTGAAATTCATCTTCACTCGATCGATTGTTTCACCGTGTAGGGACAGACAAGAGTAATAGGCTGCTTATCGTGTAACGCGTGAAGCACGCCCACGTGCCCATCGTCGCAGTTGCGCTCTGTTTGAAACAGTTGCAATGAACTAAACGCAGTAACTAAACATTGTTGCATGTAGTAGTACGCACTCACCACGCATCTAGAAACATTACAGTGAAACAAAATGCACACCATGCAATTGACGTTTGTTCAAACATTCCTTATTGTAAGATCCCTTATGCCTTAGTAGGCACGGCAGACGCATGTTAATTACCTATTAGTGTGTGTGTGTGTGTGTGTGTGTGTTTGAAAGAGAGAGAGAAGCTGCTCCGTGTTGTTGGCCTATAATGCTATAATGTCCTCCTGCCATACTGTCATTCATTCGTGAGTTCAGATGAAATGTCAATGTCAAAGTTCAACTGTGAACTTATATACCTTTAATGACAATCGAAACAACACAGTCTCCTGTTTTTATGATTCTTTCATGCAAGCAGAGTAGGCCTAGGTATAGTTTAGAAAAAGCTGGCCTGTTCTTATACATAAACATAGGGAGTTTTGATAATGGTAGTTATGTTCATGAGGTACCCAGATGAGTAACATGAAGGACGATACAGTTTCACGCAACGATAAGCGATTGTTTCTTTCTTGTATCGAAGAGGTGTTTCATAATAAACATAAACTTGATGAGATTCTGAATCACCTTTAATATATACAGTATATATGGTGCACTTAAAGCTGCTAGGTAAGATTTGAGCATTGTAAAGAGAGAGAGAGCAAGATTTTGAAAATATACAACCCAGCAAAAAACGCCCCCTCCCTCTCTGCACCCTCCCTCCCTACATTTCCTGCGCCATTGAGTGTTGCATTCAACCACCTGTGGTGGAGCTATCAGGGAAGAGATGCCCTGATTGGTCAGAAATGAGCCAGTCTAAATCTAAATGGTCTCATACAGAGGCAGGTGTCAACCAAAACAGATATTATCACAGAGCGTTTCACTCACAAATAGCTGATGGATGGCTATATAATTAATATAACATTTTTGAAAACTTTATTTATACATTTTTGAATATACAAAAATAAGACACTTTGCCTGAAAGGACTGTCTGGAATGTGAGACAATCAGAATAAAATAAAGAAACACTAACTTACCACCCCCCCCCCCCCCCCCCCCCCCCCCCACACCAAAAAAAAAAAAAAAAAAAAAAAAAAAAAAAAAAAAAAAAAAAAAAAAAAAA
>OOFB01014723.1:2771-22771 GCA_900323305.1 Trachyrincus murrayi | reverse complement strand
CTGGTTTCTTGTTGATGTATGTGTTAAATACATGTATAATGTAAATAAAAGTTTAAAACTAGTTGGTGCATAATTTTTACCCAAAATGTTGCCAAGCATTCTAATTCAAGGCCTATCATTTTCTCCAGTAAATTGTTAATGAAATAAGTATGAAAGTGATGGAGTTTATAATAACAGCCATCAATTATGGCTGTTATTATTTATTATGTATTCATTAAAATACCATTTGCATTCATAATATAACGAATTATGATATGTATCCATTCAAAATCATTAATCAATTAATTTTACGCAACCAATTATGCTGAGTAAAATGCAGAGACATTTTTAAAATGATCACTGTCCTCGAGCAGACAGCATGAGACTGTGCTGGTGTGATCACTGAATAGACCTTGATGGTTGTGTGTGTGTTTCTGTCTCCCTTATTTTTTTCCCATTTCTGCATTCCCATAAGTGACCACTAGATGGCAGAGTCGTCTTGGATAAGATCCCTTTTTTTTTTTTTTTTTTTTTTGCAAAACTGTGATCCGGGAGAGAGATGCTGAAGTGGCAGCCTATAACATCACATGGTTTATGATGTTATAAGATGCCTCAGAGCGAACAAAAAAAATCCCATCTGTCGGCCTAATCATTAAATTATATTTGTCAGTATATTGACAAATATATATTATATGAACAGCTCCTCTGACATGTTGTGGGTGTTGGAAGACTTCTTTATAACTACAACAAAAATACTTGAGAGGGTCTGGTTTGCTTTGCCGACATACATTCAATAATTCATTCAATGTCCGGCCACAATGGGCAGTTCTTGTTGTGCTACGTGTGGGGACCTCGACAGAATGCCATGCAGGCTAGAGGCTCGTCATGGTTTAGAACAGGTCTCCGTTGCAGTCCGTGCCTACACCAGATGGTTTCAGTGCTTACTGCAGTTCCCTGTGTGCTTGCAGATGTGTGATGCATCATCAGATGGGTGCAGTGTTTCCTTTGAATAGACGCCCTGTGGGTGTGCTGTTCTCTACAATAAGCGCTTGTCCCTGTCCATTGTTTTGCTGAACAGAGAGGTTTTCTCTGAACTGTCCCAGGAATCTGAGCTGGTGAAGTAGTGATCACTTACATGATCACAACAGTACCTTCAAGCACAATTCATGAAACATCAAATCAACTGAAGCAGCCGTGGCCCTGGTTGTTAAGTATTTGACATGGTTACCTGAAGAATGGATGGCTTGGGGATGTTTTTGTGAGTCACCTATTCATATTCCATCCTCAGTTCTGTATTGAACATTTTTATAGAACAATTCTAATTAATTAACCCTTGTTAACGATTATGTAATGTAAAGACGAATTAAAGGGATTCGAATACGTGTGAAGGGGACCTTTGAATGGGCGTATGCTCTTGATTGATTAATACTTGCACGCTGCACTAGATGGCACTAGCGTAGCAGCTCAACTTGATCAGCTGCTGAGCAGGACCAAACGCATTAAGATTCCAGTTCTCCGCTTACATTAAGATATAAAATGTAAAACTCATTTGCTTTTGCTACACATTTAATTAGAAAAGATTTAAAAAATAAGCACAAGTAGTGTCATGTAAACCAAAAGTGCATTACCAACTGAATTTGCAAATAGCTTCGAGGCTTTTGGCAAGCCGATTCCCTGAAGCATTTTGGTACATGAATAAACATAACATTACATCTGCAACTCAATTATGCATGGTGGATTTTTGTGAACTTGCATTGATTTTTACCTCCCTTCATATAGCTCAACAGCTTCTGCACCGAGCCTACACTCGTTGACACTTGTTATTAACCTAAAACAGGTACAAACCTCATAAATATCATATTTGATCTGGATCTTAACGGCAGGACCAGAGTAAGTCAAGACCTGTAAAACGTCTTAATCATAGTGAGTGAGATGGAGAGATGAAGAAGAGCAAGAGCTTCATTAAAACGTGAACAATAATCTATTTAGAATCCCTCATTGGCTCCTCGTGGACCTTATGAGTTGTATGATTGTGTCCAATCAGTGCACATTATGTTCAATCTGAATGGGACGGGTTAGAGATGAGCACGCACACCGAACCCAGGAGCAGGCTTGAGCAAGTCATCACAAAAACATGAGCATGCAGGCTTGGGGAACTTGGCTTGCAGTCGGTTCGGTGTCACCTCAGAGCCACAAAAGCCTCCACTCTCTCCAACGGACATGATTCCCAGTATGCTCTTATGGAATGTCCTGCAGCCAGCCAGGCTGCATCCCGCCAGGGATCTCTGCACCTCAGACACATAGTGAACATGCCAGGGGTTGATTTCCCCGTGTTGTGTTTCATACATATATTACCTTACTGGATCTTCATTAGCTCAATTCCATTCCTTATAACCACCTACAGCTGGCTCCCCCCTCCCCCCAGTGCCAGATAAGATAAGATTGGCTGGCAGACAAACTGTATGCCAACTGAAAGTTAGGAACACAAATGAACAGCAATCGTGCTGTATGTCAAACACAAAATAAATAAAGGATGAAAGGAGCTATAAATGCCAATGCAAACACTCTTTTTAAATTGCCGACCGCATGGTAATTAAGGCTGCATATTGCAAATACGACCAGAACCAATGAAATCCTTGTTCAAACCAGGAGCAGGCAGAGGGAGCAGTGAGGGATAGGTCTCTCTACACTCACATGAAAAGGTGCCATCATTTAGAGAGCAAACAGCTTCTTCATGAAGTGATTCCCGACTGCCAGACACACAATGTAAACACAGACTTTGATGTTCATAATTCAATAAACAGCAGAGGGATACAGGTGAAAAAAGAAAATGGCATTGTCTTGGTCCAGAGTATTATATTATTTCTGTCTGTCTGTCAGAATCTAACATCAAGAATATAACATCAATTCTGAATGTTATGTCTGAATTTGTTCATATATATATATATATATATATACAGTGGAGAATGAAACAAGAATATAATATATATACAGCAATCTGTTCTATAACAAAAATCTATTATTCAACACAAATTATCTGATCAATTATGGCCCCCAGGTAATGTAAAGACGCTTGCCTCGGACGACCCCCACAGCGCCTAGCTAAGATAAATTGGCTGTGACCCCAGCACGACCCTAGCTGATGTTCATGAGACCATTACATTTCCTGAAGAGGAGGTGCTGTAGGGCTGTGTGTGCGTGTGTGTGTGTGTGTGTATTGTGTGTGGGTGTATATTGTGTGTGTCTGTGTGTGTGTGTGTATATTGTGTGCGTGTGTGTGTGTGTGTGTTTGGTGAGAGAGAGACAATAGGGGAAATAAGAACAGGAAATAAGTCAAAGGAAATGCAGAGAAAGGTATTGTAAAAAAGAGAGAGAGAAGAAAGGAATGTTAGTATTGTTCTGAACATACAGATCGATGCCTCCTCGGAGTCCTAGTTTTATGGAGAGCGATTTGTCGGAGGAATCAACTTGTGTCTTGTAAAAGTTAACTTTTGTCTTGTAAATTGACATTTGAATGAACGTGCAATGATTTGCACAAATACCTTAATAAATTATATATATTTTTCCTATGTCAATTCCCAGTAGTTGCAATAAGGCTTAAAATTGGCTTGTGAATTGAACTGTCGAATGTGCATTTGTGCATCAAGTGACACGCGTGCATTCATTGACGTAGTTTTGAGACAATCTCTTTTTCTCTTTTGAATTTTGAGACACAATTGTGTGTGTTTCGGATGTGCGATTCACACACTCGTAACTACCGATTGAAGCGTGTCTACTAAGGTTTCTTCTTCGGTGGTGTCTACTGAGGTTTCTTCTTCGGTGGTGTCTACTGAGGTTTCTTCTTCTTCGGTGGTGGTGGTGTGGAGCAACTCAACTCGGCGCTTACGGAACTCGGCTCAAGTACCTCGGTCTTGACCATAATTACAGTAAAGATACCCTCTCGTGTAATACTGCTTAACTACGTACCGGGCAGTTTAGTTAGCGTAGCAAGTTGACTCCTATTAGTATTAATAATTATAAGTTACTCCATATAGTTTGGTCATTACAGTACAACGAACAGTGGTTAGATAATAACGATCAAAGGAAAGATATGTTGTTTGGCTAATTTGTTGTCTCATGTTTCATACAGGTAGTACGTATAAAATCATTATTTCTACCAGCCAAGCAATACGCCCTTTCCCAGCGTCAATAGTAGGGTAAAGTAACTTCCTGTTCCTGTAATTTAACATGAGTTAAATTAGGATGTGTGTTACAATACACATCCTATGCTTTATTGACACTCAATTTCAGTTCTGAATATTAAATGATCCAAGAAGACACCCAACAATATATTTTAAGAACAGTGGAGTTATATTTAAGGGAAGGAGTCCATGATGCATGGAGGAGGGAGATGATGGAGGGGACCGCTGAGGAGCTGGTCGCAACATTTAAGGTGATAATAAATTAAGCAGAAAGGCACAGATGGTACATCCCTGTTGCAGTATCTCTTTAGAGTTGTTCCACCTACCCTGTGATAAAGGAGGGCGAACTAAATAAATAAACAATAAATAGGCACATTTAGTGGGAGACTATTTTAGGCCATAGTGCAACACTTTCTCTCTCGTGAGAACTATCCTCTCCAGTATTTGCATGATAAAAAACTTATCATGGACCTCAGTTGCACAGTTGCGTGAACAGAGCTATAATTTAAAACACCGTGGACGTCAACCAGTGACAACAGTCACTGGTATGAATGGAAATATTAAGCAGGCTACATTATGTATCCTTGTGGACTCTAGGCTAAGCAAGATAAATGTGTTGCAATACTCAAAACGTGTATCTATGCCATATAACAACAGTATTCACCATTCATCTGTCTCCAAGATCAGTGTACAAACAACAACAAAAATGTCAAAATAACTATGAATACTATCCGTCTAATCTGAGCTAATAGACGTAGTGTCAAAGCCTGTGCCATGTGTTTCCCTGTGTTTCCTACTGTCCCTATGAATTCTAGAGGTCAGATGGTAGGGGGTGTGACACCGTGGAGGTACAGCAGTCGTCCACCGAGGCTTAAGCACTTCGGCTCTCACCTCGCGTTGGTTTCCAGCACCCCCTGCTTTAGTGTACAGAACAAGCACAAGACCGGCCGTTTGTCATGCTAGCGTAATCCAGCGTGATGCCTGATTAATTTGTTTCCCCCTATTCTAATGACCTGGAATATAAATAGGAGACTATTTATAAGCGTATTAAGTATGAGTCTCCACTGGAGTGTGTGTTTCGTGCTCCTGAGCCAAATCTGGCCAGGGACATTTCAGCAGTATAATGAATGGACACAACAGCCTGACAACAAAACATCGTCTAAAATTGTGTAAAATCAAGCAAAACTGCAAGTATTGTTATCTGTTATATCTGTTAAAGTGCACATTGAGTCAACATTGAATGCAGTTCTAATACATTGCTTAAGTAGGCCTGCACCTATTTCTATATAAATAATACATATTCATATTGTTCTCTTCTCTGTCTTCTCATGCCAATACAAAGTAAATGTAACAAACAGAAAATAAGTGTTAACATATTGAATAGATCTTATCACATCTTCACCACACTGCCATTAACCTTTTGAGGTCACTGACATTAATGTGCCAACAAAAGGAGCAACTCTTCATTTTCATTTTTAAAAATGAACACAATAACTTTGGCACATTTAGCAACCCCCCCCCCCCCAGGTCCTAAAACACTGTTGTTTTTGTTCTTTGTTTAACTACAATACCCTGAGTGTAAATAACACCAGCATGCGCTGGTATCCGTTACAAACCCAGACACCTGTCGGTGGCCAACGCCTTCCAACCGTCAAATGAGCGACTAATAAATGTGTTATTAAGGTGTGTTTGTGACAAGAAACGTCGGTCGTCGTATTTCATTATTTCATCCATTCATCCACTCAATGAGGTTCAGCAACATCACGGCAGGTTCACTGGCCTTCTTAAGCCTTTCATATTCATAATCAAACCAAAAAAAAGAGTGGGCAGCCATTAAAGACACCGCATAATTTCCTAAAACATGATCTAGCTAATCGACGAGTCTCATTTTCAGCCCATCTCGTATACAAATTGTGGCTAATGAACCTGACAGAATCAATTACCTAGGTGATATTTTGCATGCAAAGGGAAACCAAACACTGAATACACGATGCATACACAAACACACATTACTCACTGCTAATTATTTTGCTCCATTTCCATTGCATTAGCACGAGAAACAGCAAAATGCCCGGTGTCCATTCCTCAATCACGGCCATTACATTAACATGTAAGTAGGCCAGCCACAGCGATGGCTGCTTTAAGAAAACAAATGAAGACTTTCCATGGCAGTGACTGAAATGCTACTCATCTTTCAGTGAATGAATAGCGCAAATCACTGTATGTAGTGACTGAACCATTCATTTTAACCATGCACTATGATCTTGCAAAATGAAACGACCCGGTAGCGACAAATGGGTTGTATCGGAGAATTAATTTCTGTTTTGCTTTTTTTAATGGCAATACTGGGAATGGATTAGTCTCTTTGCTGAATAAACGACAGAAAGCTACTTCTGAAATGAAGTCATTGATAAAGTGTCATCATGAGTCCCAACCATAGACGGAGTCATTTAAAAGTGTCATTGATCAATATTTGTCACAATTTACATTAAAGAGGGATGTGACAGTAAAGTTGTTGAAATCCACTGCAAACTCCAAGAAAGCAGCTCCACGGACATCCAAGTAATAGGGTGGAGAATTCCCAGTTTCTGTGCAGTAGAGCACAAATCTAAATCTGGCACCATGAATTATTAAAGCCTGCTTTATAGAGGGCTTTCTTCAGAAGCAAATATTCACCACGGTACTGTACAAGCTTAAGATCAAACTGAGCACAGAATAAGAGTCCAATTTAATGCTTAAAGTACTCCACACTGAAATGGAGAGAGACAGCGCTAACAAAACATCACCAAGGAAGAGATAAATTGACTAATATATAATGTTATATATAAAGTGCCTTCACTGGTTATTGAGTACATTTGCATTTTTTCTGTCAATAATGCTTTTGATGTAGTATCAACTACATGGATCTCCAACCACTGCTTTCAGGGTTAACAGTACTTTGCGATATATCAAAGAAACAAAAAAAAAGTAAATAAATAAAAGTTATTCAGACCAGAATGAAGAATAAGCAGACAGACTGTCTAGACTTGGATTACATCTCATGAGTGGATGGTTTGAAACACGTCTTTACATCAAAGGTACAGCAGTCCATAGCACTTGAACTCTTGCCATATGTGGCTCTCTCCTCAGTGTATGACTCAGTCTGGTATTTTCAACAGATACAGTGATATATTATATACAATATGATATATAGTTTGGGAGTTTTGGAGATATGATTTACTTGAATAGTATCTCAAATTATAATTTGTGTTTAATAATTTAGCTTTTGCTGTCAGTGCAATTACTAATGTGAGTGTTTGTAGGTGCAGTGATCAGAGGGATCATGGGAACGCTCCTGGGTTTGGTCAACAGTGACAGCAAGTCAACACTGGTCAACATTGACAGCAAGCATCCGTCATGTTTAAGTATCCTTGAAGAAAGTGAGCACAAGCCACTTCTAAGAGAAATGAAGGTAACCCTTTATTTTGACCTCCCCGCGGAGGAGAGGTCAAACACACACTTTCAGAGAGCTAAATATATCTCACGCAATACCAAAGAAATAAGGAAAAACATACACAGAGAGGCACTGCAAAGGACAAATCAAAATGGCTGTAACACAGGTCTTCACTAGAAGTCGATCTTTAGAGACGAGACTTTAAGTTTTTTGTTTTTTTAAGCTGCGAAATGCATTTTTAGAGACACAATAAAGATACTTAAGTTCTCCTCTTCCTCTCTTTGTCAATTTGTATACAGTCTATTTGACTAAATATACATTTAATTGAATGTAATTCATTTTACTGTAAATTGAAAAAAATAAAACAGCTGTTTTAAAACAACTTGTTCATGCTATTAAGTTACTATGTTATCAAATTGAGGTGCTATTAAACCCCAGTTTGTTTCAGAGGTCAACAATAAATTACAAAATATTAGGTCAATTATCTCGGAGGTACTGAATCATCACAAAAAGGCACGTTACCAAATACCACAGTTCCGTTAATCAGGCACCTGAAGGAAAGAAAAAGTGCAACGTAATACATTTTACCAGGAGCAAATACACCAGCATCTAATATGCCTGGTCCCAGCAGAACTAATATGTTAGAGGTTTAACCCCTTCTAACACTTGAAGCATTAGTAGTAGGTCGCAATCTCTGTGACATAATGTAACTTGTAAAAAGATGGTAAAAAGGTGAAGTACTGCCTCTTGAGAAAGATAAACTCATCTCTCTCTGGCTTAACTGCTTTCTCTGAAAACAATTTTTTTCTCTTTTTCCCCAGTGTTTATACCCTTTAAAAGTGCTAGGTATTAGAAAAAGAGAAAACGGTAAACGTATAATTCCATTTCACCAGAATCTCGCCACTAGACTGAACGTGTCTATACAATTCAGAGAGAAAAGTAGGTTGCTAAAATGCACTTAATTTGGCATGATAGATTGAGTCCATGCTTCACTGACTGTAATTGAATCTGTGACCTATTTCTTCAGAAGAAAATTGTCTCTTGGGTTATTTGTCACCATACATTTTAATGACATCCAATAGACCGCTGCTGAATTTATACATTTTTATCTAATTATTAGCATTGCCCCCTGCATCTAAAGATTGTATTCTGTTTAGGTCTTAATGCAGCCATATATCCATAGCCTTTAAATCAATATTTGTAGAGTTGTAATGGTGTAGGTTTGCTTTTTGCTTTTAGATACATAGGCAGTGAGCCTTAACCACAGCACTGTTATAAAGCGCTAAACGGTCATGGATAGCTATGTCTCTTTCTCGGCGTTTCTTTATCCCATTGGACATCACATACTAAAGTGAAAAGGCTCAGATGACATACCCGATGCTCACATTCTGCCTGATCAAAACACAATATGTCTCAATTGGTACCATTGGGTATCTCTCGTGTATTGCAAGTAATATCAAATTCAACACAAGACAACCGTGAATCAAGAGGAGACTGGACATTGTTTTTGTGATGACAAGAGAGTTTACTGATAAAAGACTCCATACATAAAAGTGTGATGTTCTGAAGAAGTCTGCAATTCACCTGTCACCCGGGTTGCTATGGGGATGAATGAGACATGTAAATACAGGTTTCCCTGAGATACACAGGTGTCTAGTAGCCTGCTAGCCGGGAAATACAGATAATGTATCCAGATTGTGGAGCAATATATTTACTATGCTTATACTAGACTATTCTACACTACACTATGCTATGTTATGCTATGCTATGCTATGCTACACACTGCTATGCTATACTATTCTAAACTATACTATGCTATGCTGTACTATATTATACTATACCATACTTTATTGAATTTCAACACTTGCATAATTCCAACTGCCTTTTAAAAAGACCAAATATGGCTATGTATTGTCCTTTTCGCTATAAATCACCATCCTATTGTTTATAGTTTAAATCCTTCACCTTTAACAAGTGGGATAGGTCATGAAGCTACAAGCTGAAATGTAAGGGATTGTCTTGTAGCCGACCTGGAGTTAGACCCGATATGTAATGGCTTGCTACCCTCTCAGGAAGACAGTAACCAGAGGAGACGGCGCTTGTCAAACGCTTGAAAGTAAAGCGAAGAGAGAAGCCTCTCTCTCTGGGTACGCCTTAGGCAGTTAGAGGGCATTTTTCAAATCAGCTCTCCACTTGCATGACGATGGCAAGATCTAATCATGCTCAGTTATTCAAAACCACTTGTCTTTGCAATCTCAGTTAGTACAGTTCGTATTGATATAAACTTAAATTACCACGACGTTCTAAAGGTGATTGCGGCCTGATTACGTTTGTTATATGCGTACAAGCGAGGTCTTCTTCACAGCCATTTTCATATGTTGTCCTACAGCGTTGCTATACTGTAAATATTGATTGAACTGGACTGGCCGCTTTATGCAGTACAAGCAACGTCGATAACCCCTCCCCCGCTAACATAAACCACAGACATGCTTCATCACTCCAATCTGTCCGTGGAGGGAACGGAAACGCTGTGATCAAGTGTGCCATGGTGGGACTCGGATGTAGAATAACAGTAATAGAGACAGAACATGAGCAAGATAAATCATCTTAAGCACACAGGACTGACTTGAAACGTACTGATACTGTATCTGCGGGTATCAGGGGGCGCTCGCTTTTAATACAATAGTTTTTAGTAAGTAGGCCGACAGGGTCAACAATAATTATGTAAAACAATGTTTAGCAATGTTTTTGTTGAAAGTCCTTACAGCAGAATGTCATGTTCACACTGCGACTGCAAAATGAACGGGAAGTGAAACGTGAAATGCTCTAAACTGATAAAAGACACTTGAGTAATTCAAGTGGTTTTGTTTTTTGTGTATATCTTCAGGTCCTCAGCACACTTAATGAAGTCAACAGCAGAGTGTTTCCTCGTGCAGAAAACCACTGTTCATTAAAACTTTAATTGCTCTGCTCTCCGTGGGAATGTTATCCATATCACACCAATGAGTTCAGAGATGTTTTTGTTATACTGCATGTTATTAATGCCAGTTAATTAATTGTCACTGAGGCTCACTGCTCTCCACACACACGCGCACGCACGCATGCATGCACGTGCACACACACACACACACACGCACACACACACACACACAGTGTGCATGTGTAGATGACATCAATTTGTTTATACATGTTTTATTAAACTACTAAAACACATTAGCCAGCAACATTTTACAGGTTGTATTCTTTACACCTACATCATTTGACTTGTCCACATCCAGTGCATTAAATTCCACAAACTAAACAAAAGCATAATCAATCAATAATTGCACAGCATCACGTAAATGCATTGCATTTATATTGCATTTACCAGGTCAACCAAATATTGCTACCAATATCAATGTCAAACCATAGAAAAAAATATAGCCCAATAAATAATTCTAAAGAAAAGAAAAGTTAAAATCCTTAGTGTTTAACTCTAATGTTATTTTATAACATGTGTACAAACAGATGGTGAAGCTGTATCAATACCATTTAGCTTAACTTGCAAATTATAGAACATAGAAATAAGAGGCCTAAGGCAAAGATCCAATACGTTCAAACCTGAAACAACCTAACAACCTAACAAAAGCATTTATGTATTATCATTGTTGTGTGAAAAATAATAAAATAAACTTGCTTTTATTATTCAGCATTTGATTGGTCCCGAAAGCATGCTCGCTAGTGCCTACTAAGTAAATAATATACTATATAACGCCTCCAAAAATTTGTTAATTTAAACAGAAAACTTTTTTTCATAATTCTCTCCTTCAAAGTCTTCTTTAAACACAATTTCCCCTGCTAGATTTAAGTGTGTCCATTTGATAGAGAGTGAAGCAGAGCCAGAAAATGAAGCTGAGCTAAGTGTTGCCGTAGGAACCAAACAGAGCAGTTAGCTGCACTGCGTCCATCCTCGTGCTTCCGCCCAGGGAACTCAAACGCAATATGGATATAATCTTCCACTTGACTGTTACTTTGCAAGGGAATTATTGTCCTGCTCTTAATGCAAGGCCCACAGTCATGATTTTAAAATGCATGCTGCAATACATGTTCGCTTTAGAAACAAACACAGCATGTTCAAGAAAAGAGCAATAATGCACACGAGTCCTTCTGATCTGGGCTCCCTTATGGAAGGTAATTATAATACTACTAGAGTAATAACAGCAATGTAGTCTAAATGGATTTTCTAATCTCTCCCAATAAGACGACCATTGTCTTATTATAATGGGCTACTTGGATTATAAATTACACACACACACACACACACACACACACACACACACAGTACGCCTTTAGAATGTCAAATAGTACTTTAGGTAAGTCAAGGTACGTGATTTCCCCACAATTGCATGATCTTGTGAATGTCCTACTGTTCACAGCGGATAGTCTGGCACAAGATGGTCATTTTCAGTACAGCCTCAGTAGAATTTCCTGAAATATCGGACAAATAACTATTATGCATATTGCACGGGATTATATGTTTGGTAATAAAAGCAATGAGGATATCTGCCTATAGTTACATAAGGTGTATCGGGAAGTGATTCAAGGTTACAGAAAAGTAGGGGTGTCATACTACTATCCAGTGGAGGACTCTCCCATTATCATTCTGGAGTCATGCTGTATGGAGAGAACACTGCTTTACATAGAAAATAGCATTATCATTAGAAAAACATGTTATATGTTGATTTCTATGTGGTTAAATGCTAGGTTCATACTCGTGTCATTGATTTAGCCATGCTAAACACAAATGCATCCACCAACCTTTTGGAGTAGCTAATATTGAGTGTTCTGGTACATAGGAAGGCGATATTAGTGGACAGGTCAATATTCTGCTGGGGCTAATGCAAAAAAGAATTGCAGAACAGACATTTATTGGCACTACATTTGTATATGTATGTACAGTATTTGTGCATTTCTTTGGACACACACTGGCATAATTTGCCATTGTGGAGGCACTTTAAACAGTGAGACATTGCATCTTGTCATCTGAGCCATCAATCTACTCAATGGATGTTATCCTGTTTACATAACACACAAGACATAACTGCTAGCATATTTATGTAATTATAATCTGTTTCATTATACAATACACCTTTAAGTCTCTGCAATGCACATGAACATCGGCATCTAACGTTGACTTTATTCATATAGCTCATTTACATACAGCCCTATTTATATGCAAAACAGACTTTGCAGCGATCTAACTCCATGTTTTTTGTTTTTCTATAAATCAATCATACAGATGCTTACAATGTGCTTACGTATTAAATGCTTCAAATAGTATTTCATATTGAATAATACATAGGTTTTTTTTTGTATAGCTATTCATTTTACCATTGGCCTCGTTGGGAAAGACAAAGGCAGGATCACCACGGCGATACCCTCATGCCCCGCCTGCACCACACCCCTCTTGAACTAAAGCTGCCAGATAATTTGCATACATTTGTGAATTGGACTGTGATAGGTTTAATCTACTCATGATGCCACAAATTGTGAGCTCTTCTGTGCTCTCTCTCTCTCTCTGTCTCTCTCTCTCCCCCCCTCTCTCCCACTCTCTCTCTCTCTCTCTCTCATGACTCTTAGAGTCATGTCTCCAAGAGAAGGTTACCATATGAAAAGGTTATTTTTTGAGTGCAGGAGATGATCGAATCGGCCATGTTGCAGGATGATTGCTCATACTTAGAATAGCACAAACTGTGGATATAACATTAACTTTATTGTTAATGATGATGATGATGATGATGTTGATGATGATGATGACATGAACCTCAATGGTCTTTTGAATCGTTGAATATTTGTTTTCCTTTGATCTGATCAAAGGAATTGATCTGTTGACATTGCAAGTATATCCATAAAAAAAGCCCACACTTATCATGATCAGAATGTGATCATGCCACCCCAGCTCGTGTCTGCCCTGGGACTAGCGGAACATATCTGTAATATTCAACAACCCACAGTTGTTGTTTCTGAAGTGGAATAGCAATTACAGTCGTGCAGCTGTTCAGCCAGGTGTCAGCGGCCCTTGCTCTGAAGCCATGTCTGCAAATTAAACCTGACCGTCATTAATGACGCCATCAAGAACTTGTCTGATACCAAGAAGTGTTTCCCATTTAATTAGGGAGCGATGAACTTGTCTGCGAGGTACGCCTTATGTTTAAAGGTTGACAGGGACTACAAACGGCCACTGGGCATGAAGACTTCCTACATTATAGTCAGTCCTTTTGTGAGATGTTATCGTTATATGTTGATGGTAAATGATGCAAATTTGAAATTATGTTGTCTGTGCCTTCAGTGCCACAGTAAATTGACACTGTAAATTGAATCAGAAGACCATTCATGATTCATTACAGATATTGGATTTTAGCAATTCTTAGTATTATTCACGTATCAGATCAGTGTAGCTAATATCTATGGGATGAATATCATGCCATAATTCGAAAGTTAAAAAGGTTAAAACGCCGTGTTTGAAAGCTTGAAATCTAATAAAAAATGGTTTTGCAAGATTTAAACTAAGTTTTGAAGGCTTGCATAATGTTTTGATAGGCTGAAAAATATTTCAAATCTCTGCAAACATTATTTTGCATTTGAGTGTTCCTTCATTACAACTGCAGCACTGTTTTTAACGTTTCTCCAACACATTCTCAGAGTTTCACATTTTTCACTGTTCTCCCGGTGTATTAGTTTGTTTCCGGCTTTGAAACCTTGTAAATAGTGATCTGAAAACTGGTACGCATATGCTGGGAAAAAGGTTTTGAAAAGTTGAAACTTTTATTACAAATATTTACTTACAAATATTTATTTAGAAACTACATTTGCACTCGTGTTGCAGACTGTTGTTTCAGAGCTGACGCCCACTTTTCAGAGATTTGCCCACACAGTTGCCAGCTTGCGAGTCACGTGATTTCTTGCAGCATTGTCTGGCAGCTCTGGTCTGACACTTTGAAATTCCGAAAAATAAGCCGGGATCCTGGAGGCAGGAGCATTTTGCTCTTAACCTATAGAGAGTCAGAGTGCAAATAGGTCCCGCCCACACCAGAGGGGAAAACAGTCCATTGCTCTCCATTGATTTGTATTGGCTGAAGGTGCCTCCTTGTCATTTCTGTCCACTAGCAAACAACAGAAAAATGCCTAAAAGCTGCTGTGTGGGTAAATAACCCAGAACTACGTTTTTATAAGCTGCCGAACCGAAGAACTGAGCATTTAAGATGACAGAAGTGGATACAGGCAATAAGACGAGAGGCATAAGCTGGAAGAATGGGAAAACTGTGGCTAATTTGGACAGAAACTGTAGAGGTTGAAGCCAATCAAGCTATGCAAGGCCTGGTTTTTGTTAGGTTAAACGATGATCTTACCTGGTGATTCGAGCAAATAGTTGTAAATATGAAAGTATTTCACTTCTGGCCGTTCAGTGGGATCATTTCTCGAAGAATTGCAAGGTAAGGAGAAGGGACACTGAGATAGACCGACAATATTGAGTTAGTCAATAAACCTTTTCCTCTCTGGTAGACAGGGTGCTAAAATAATCCCTTGACACATTTAAATCTAATGTTTTTAGCTAAAGGCATTTTGTTCGTGCTTCAGCCCTTGGTTGCTGATTGATCGCCAATCGTTTTTCCCTCCGGTGGGCGTGGTTTTCAGGTGGGCGTGGTTTTCAGGTGGGCGTGGTTTTCAGCACATGCAGCGTTGTGCTCCGTCTCTATTGTTGGCTCTCTGCTGAAGTACAGTCCAATCACATGTCTTATTTACACAATTTTGGAGGGATCGGCCGTGGTTAGTGTTTACACTGCCCCACAGTGACACTGGATCCTCACACATGTGGAGGTGACGCCATCGTGGTCCCTCCGATTCTGTCATTTGTGAAGTCGTGTTGATTGTACTCAGCGTTGTTGTGGGCTACTGAGTGGAACATGTGTTGTGATACGCGGTAACTGACACCTGTGAAGTCAATAAAAACTCCCAAACGCCCGCCATTGTGTCTACTTACCCTCCCACTCCCGTAGTAGTGGGAACGTAACCGACAGCGGCACCTGAACAGGGACCGGGAAGACACAACGATAGACGGTGGGGGAGAGTCCTGCACCACCACCACACACCGCCTGGGCCTGACCCCGGAGGGACATCTGTGCCGACTCCTCGCCGGGGCCCAGTGGACCAGCACCGGATCACACCCCACAACATCGCACATACACTCCACACTCCTCCTGTTCCCCATCCCCATGCTAACCCACTGGGTTTTTACAGTCCACCCCAGGATCCAGTCTCTGTCTCGGTCCCGGGAGCTCCACGCGAACCCCCACAGACGCTATGGCAGGAGTGCTGGCAGTGCAGGCGGCGTGCCCGGTGATGGAGGTGGGGCAGGTGGAGTCATCGCGGTGTCATGTGCGTCGGTGGCATGCATCCTGTCACAAATGTCAGCTAGTTAACCCTCCGGCCACCCCAAAAGCGCCGTTGCGCCCACTCCCATTAATCGAGACCCCCTTGGAAAGAATTGGCATGGATCTCGTTGGGCCATTAGACCGCAGCACACGGGGGTACTGATTTAGGCATTGTAGATTATGCAACCCGGTGTCCGGAGGCCCTTCTACTACGCTCGATCTGGGCGAAGAGCGCAGCGCAGGCACTGTTTCAATTAAGCTCCCGAGTCGGAATCCCGAAAGAGATTCTGACCGACCAAGGCACGTCGTTTATGTCACGTACACTCCGCAAACTTTATGGGATACTCGGGGTTAAATCAATTTGTTCCAGCGTGTACCATCCCCAGACAGACGGTCTGGTGGAGCGGTTTAAGACGTTAAAGTCCATGCTGCGTAACTCATGCACGGCGATAGCCGGAATTGGGATAAATGGCTCGACCCTCCATTATTTGCAATTTGGGAGGTTCCTCAGGCCTCCATGTTTAGAGGCCTTACACATTACATAACAGGAACGAAACATTGCTACTTTGCTAAGACGCTACAATAAAAATTGCTGACGCAATTAAACTGTGTAACTTCTTACTTTCGAAAAGTGCAGTGAAAACACGGCTCCACCGCTGCTGCTGGTTCCCAATGCTTGGAACTATTGAGTGTGTCCATGATCCGCCATTGCTGTAGAATAATTGGCCTGACAGAGTGAACGGCTTTCTGTTTTTCAGTCTGTTTCGGAGTTTCATTGTTTCAGAATTTCAGAGCAGAGCTGCGAGACAACTGTCACGCCCTCCACTTCCACCTAGCCTATGGCTGTGCGGTCGAATAGTCCAAAAATGACGTCCTGTGTCTTTTCCTAAACACTTTTCCTTGACCTCGATGGAAAACGTCGTGAGGTCAAGGAAAGATGTGAAGGAGAATTCATTAGGACTTAAAAAGACAACCGCGGTGCTGAGACAATCCGACAGCAGTTTACGTACGTAATTATGCGACGGCGGATGTTATGGACGTGGGTCTGCCGTGGTGAAACTACAATTAAAACGACTAAAAGTGCATCTACTTCGCCCTGTGCGCTCTTACCGTGTTGTTTCATGCAGGCTATATAAACGTGGACAACCTGGTGAAAAATATTACTTCACATCACCAAGGTTGGAATTGAAATTAAAAAAAGGGATAGGCTACCAGTCACAAAAGTGAAATGAAATGGTTGTCACATTGAGAACGGTTGCTCACCCTCCTGTCAACTCATATTTATCACATGAATCCCAATTAGTAGGATTGTTTACGTGATGATCTGCGTCACTTGTCGGTCATGTTGATCGTTTGTTTTCGTGAACGGCCGAATGGTACGTCGCTTTAAATGTTGCTGCCGCAAGGAATTGTGGGACGGCATTATCTCCTTTCCTTTCGTAAAGGATGGTCCAATGTAGCCTATACTAAAGGAGTTAAGAAAGGAAGCATTGCAGCACCTTTCCTTAGCATTTAGAGAATTCGACCAGCTCTTATCATGGCAACTTAGATACTTCCGGGTCATTTCACTCAGTTAGGAGTCTTCCTAAGCAAAAAAGACTATCCGACCACAGCAACAGTGTGTATGTGTGTGGGCGTGGTCCGGGCTCCAGGTATGTTATCTACTTCACCTGTTCAATCTACACACCTGCGGTTCATCCTCTCATCACCTTGCAGTATTTAAACTCTGGCTTCCCATCCACTCAGTCTCGCGCTCGGCCACTTCGTAACTTTCTGGTGTTTATGCAATCGTCTAATCGCGTTCTCACAGTGCCACATCTCATTACCCATCTACCCGCCTGCCTGTTTCCCTTTGTTCATTCATCATACTCGGTTTCTTTTACCGACGTGTCCTGCCTCTGGGTTCTATTAGCTCCAGAAATCATGTGACTCGCAAGCTCGCAACTGTGTGGGCAGATCTCTGAAAAGTGGGCAGTCTGCAACACGAGTGCAAAGGTACATCCGTAAAAGTTTCAAAATAAAGATTAGCCCTTTTTGAAACTCAAGTTTCGACGTTTAAAAAGTTTTGCCCAACATATGCACACCAGTTTTCAGATCGCCATTTACAAGGTTTCAAACCTGGAAAACACATTAATACATCAGGAGAACAATAACACATTTTGAAACTGTAAAAAGAGTGCTGCAGTTGTGAAGAAGGAAAACTAAAATACAGAAATAATGTTTGCAGATATTTAAAAAATGTTTTCAGCCCATCAAAATATTATGCAAGCCTTCAAAACTTAGTTTCAACCTTGCTAAATCTTTTTTATTACATTTCAAGCTTTCAAACACAAAGCATTTTTTTCAGTTTTGAATTATGGCATATTCATGCCATAAATATCCAGACATTAAAGAAGCCAGTTGTAAAATGTAGATCAGGTTCATATAACAGAAACTGGTGTTTTTTGCGTTGTTTATCTTTCAGTGATAATGGAAAAACGAAGCAAGCACTTTTCAAAACAACACATTGAAACAATATTGGCCCTCTTCTATATGCTATAACCATCCCCCCATCACACTTCCTGATCTGTTTCCATGCTCATCTCCACAGCTACAACTCTAAGGCAAAAGGAGGTGTGGTGCAATGCAGATGGTGTTTTCCATCTCATCTCTCTCCCTCCCTCTCTCTCTCTGTCTCTCTCTCTCTCTCTCGCTGTGTCTCTCTCTCTCTCCCTCTCTCTCTCTGTGTGTGTCTCTCTCTCTCTCCCTCTCTCTCTCTCTGTGTGTCTCTCTCTCTCTCTCTCTCTCTCTCTCCTCCCCTTGAAGAAGTAACATTTCCCTTCATTCTCACCAGCAGCTCCCTTGTCTCCGTAGCCCCCAGTCAAAATGCGTCGTCATCATTTCTTTATCAGCGCTACGTACGGCCCCTCATCGCCTGACAATTCCATACTCTCCGAAATTCATGACCTCATCAGAATGTAGAAATTGATTTTACATGCTGTGATTTCCTTTTTCCGCCTCAGAAGCATATTCGGATATAATTTGATTTTTTTCCCCCACCGTTCAATTACATTTGAAATCAGTGCGATGGATTCGATGGTGGTGCTATTACACTGCCAGCTGGTGTCAATAGGACACAATGCAAGGAAATATAGACGGCTTCATGGCTTCAGACCCTGACATGCAACTGTGCGACAAACAAACACAAACAGAAACACAGATGATTATGCTTCAAAGTTGTAACTACCTGTGATAGCATGCAGCGACTTGTAAAACACAGTTGAATTAAGAGAGATGACGAGGATGTAGAAGCCCTGTGTGTGTGTGTGTGTGATCTAGAATGAATGGGATTTCCAAGCTCCATCAATTCAATGCTGTGTGATATTTACAGTACTTGACAGGTATAGTTTCAGATCTGTATGAGAAACACATCTTTAATCTCCTGATCTGATGCCTACGGGACATTCAACAAACAGAGGGAAAGTACTTGTTTTCCTTGCGGCGGTAGCTGAGACCGTTTAAATGGGAGTGTCATAGTTTTTGTATTTGCGCTGATTAGTTCACTGGGGGCATGTGTCTCTGTATCCACACCCTCGTGTTAACAAGACTAGTGTTTGTTATGACCTAGTTTCGCTTCACACACTCAATCTGAGGAGGAAGAAATCCCTTTGAGCTGTGCAACAACCCTCAGAACTGCCTTTGCTAAAGAAATAACCTTAATATGCTGTGAGTATGAGGCTCAGAAGATCTATCGCCACTGATAGAACAAGAATCCTTCCTTTTGAACACAGCATTGCATTTGCTAACTATCCTGTGAAGCATGTGTGTGTGTGTGTGTGAGTGAGTGAGTGAGAGTGTGTGTGTGTGTGTGTGTGTGTGTGTGTGTGTGTATGCTAACTCTGTTAAGCAATATATTTAGGTTGTTTTTTTATTATTATTGTTATATTATAACAATATGTAATGTATATGTTCTATAATGTATACATAGTATTGTTAATAAATGCATCAATAAATACG
>OOFB01014721.1:0-11030 GCA_900323305.1 Trachyrincus murrayi | reverse complement strand
ATTAACTACTTCTAGAAATGCCTACTTCTCCAGTGTCATTAATTTAAATAAGAACACCCTAAGTTTCTCTTTGACACTGTAAAAAGTTTGACGCAGAAACAACCCCAGAGAGTGGCTCCTCCCTCTCAGCAAGCAACTTCTTGGAATTCTTCGAACACAAAATCGTATCAATTAGAAAAGAAATCGATGCTTCCCCTACTCCTCATCTTGAGCATCCTACTATAGCGGCACCATGTGTCCTCCGTGAAGCAACCTTCTTGCAGTTCAGCACAATCTCCTTAGATGAACTTGCTGAACTAACACAGGCATCTAAACCCACTACCTGTATGCTAGACCCTCTCCCTACCAAGGTTCTTAAAGAACTCTTCCCAACGGTTGGACCTGCTATGCTTAACATCATGAACTTGTCCTTGTCTACTGGAACAGTTCCCTCTACTTTTAAGACTGCTGTGATAAAACCTCTGCTTAAGAAGGTTCTCAGCAGCTATCGGCCAATCTCTAACCTCCCTTTCCTTTCTAAAGTACTGGAAAGAATTGTAGCTAAGCAAACCATCACCTGATGATTAACAACTTATTTTAACCCTTTCAGTCTGGGTTTAGGACTTTTTACTCCACTGAAACTGCTGTGACCAGAGTGGTAAACGATCTTCTCCTTACCATGGACAGCAATGCAAGCTCCCTGCTGGTGTTGCTTGACCTCAGTGCTGCCTTCGACACTATTGACCACAGCATTCTTCTTGATCATCTCGAACACTATGATGGCATCACAGGCTCCGCTCTTCTCTGGTTTAGATGTTATCCCGCAAATAGAACACAATTTGTTCTTTGCGAAGATTCAAAATCGAAACACTGCAACCTACTGCAACGACCGACCCTTGGTATTCCCCAAGGGTCGGTCCTTGGTCCACTGCTTTTTGCAATTTACATGCTTCCTCTTGGTGATATTATTCGCAGTTATGGAATTAGTTTTCACTGTTATGCTGACGACACTCAAATCTATCTCCCCATAGGTTCAAACGACTCCTGCCAGATCCTGAAGGTGGAATCCTGCCTGACTGCAATCAAAAGATGCATGTCCCATAACTACTTGCAGCTTAACACAGGGAAAACAGACATGATAATCATCGGCCCGAAGCAACTCAGAACACGATTTGCAGTGATATTTAGTGATATGGTTTAAAGGTTAGTGTTAGTAATAGGGTTGGGTTAGTAATATAGTTTAAGGGTTAGTGTTAGTAATAGCATTGGGTTTGTAATAGGGTTTACGTGTTAGTGTTAGTAATAGGGTTGGGTTAGTAATAGGGTTAGCATAAGACAATAGAATGACATTTTGAAATACATTTTTATTATAAAATTTTATATTTACAACAAAAAACATGAGCCTGTTACAGTACCATAACTAATGCATTTCAAAATGTTTATGATGTAATTTCACTAAAGTAAAAGAAAAGACAACCATTTTGCACACAGTAGTCATGTACCGGAGTTGACCTTATTTACCCACAGTCATTACTACAATTGTGTAGTACACAGTATTTAAGCTGAGTGAAATGTACAATATGCGTATTTGTGCAAATGATAAGCTAAAATATTAGCTATAATCTTGTGAGAATGTATTATAATTCATAATTATATCATAATTGGTGCAATTCACATAATGCACACAGTAATTGCAAAGAGGTTTTACATTAATACATGAGGAATCATATAAATAAAGGCATTGCCGGAATTTTTGTGTTTTATTGACTGCTGTTGGCCATGTTTCTTATATTTCTACAATCTTAAAAAAATGCAACAGTAACAACAAATGCAACAAAATATTGTGGCTAATTATTTACCTGTGCAGTGTATTTCCAGTGATTCATATTTATCTTTGAAATATCTAACATGCATACATTAATTCACATTTATTGGATGAAGAATTAAAAGTAATAAAAATAATTTCTGATGAGAGTAAAACTCCGAGTATTATTCTGGCAAATACGTAAAACTCACTAGTGTTTCATTTGTGCTTCAGTTTTATTGTTTGTCTTTTTCCTTTATTTTCCTACATTGCCTTTTTTATTAAAAAACTGGAAACCGACGGTAGACAGGTAGATATCCATTCACGCTAACATCCCATCAACATTGTCAAATATACCACAATGACCTGAGCGAGTGAGTTCTGAATTCACATGCATTAGGTGCAGGGACACTGCCAAAGGCAAGTCCATCCTGTGACCACAGTGAAGCTCACAGTATGACACATACAGAGGACGGGTGGTGTTTGTCTACAGCTGCTGCAGTCCAGCTCTTCTGCGCTCCGTACTCCCCGGGGCAAAGCGATGTGTAACCCATGGCCTCCGCCGACCTGCGCTTCTGGACCCGGTGGAGCAGGATCCTGTAGGTCCCCGTCAGTGGGCTCCGAGCGTCCGTGCACGGATTGTTCTGGAGGTGGATGGCCACGATGCCCAAATCCGACAGCAGACCTTTCACTTCCTGCTCCTCCACACCCAGGGCCTGCGAGACCTGGGTGAAGTGGGCGGGCGCCAGTGGAAGGGTGGCGTACGCCCGTGGGTACTCGATGCCGCCCAGCCAGCGGCTGGCAATCACCTGGGAGAGGGAGGTGCGTTCGACGGCGACGGGCCGCAGCATGCCCTTGATGATCTGTTTACACTGTTCGGGGATGTAGGCAGGGATAGTGTAAGAGCCCTGGAGGATGCAGCGCTTCAGCCTGCCCATGCTGGTCCCCAGGAATGGCATTGTGGCTGTCACCATGAAGTACAGCAGAATACCCAGGGCCCAGACGTCCGAGTAGCGGCCCATGTAGCCGTGATCCTTAAACAGCTCGGGGGCGGCGTAAGGGGGCGAGCCGCAGAAGGTGGTGAGGACATTGTTGGGGTCGTTCTGGATGCTGAAGCCAAAGTCACCCACTTTGATGCAGTAGCTAGTGGTGTAGAAGATGTTATCCGCTTTGAGGTCTCGGTGGACAATATTATTGTCGTGCTAAAGCGAACAAAATTTGCCGTGAAAAATAAACAAACAAAAATGTTTAATTGACTTTAACTACAGAAGATTGCACATGATTGCTATACAAAGTGCACATGATTGCTACAAAACATAATCTGTAAAGGGTTTCATATTTTATTCTACACTTGATTAGTTTCATAAAGAATGTCCTCTCCTGTGAGTTTGAAATGAGACACAGTTCCCAGACTAAAATACAGCACTCACCATGTACTTGACCGCGGAGATGACCTGAGCGAAGATCCTCTTGGACTCCATGTCGGTGAGCCTGCCCCTGGTGGTGAGTCTGGTGAACAGGTCTCCACCGCTGCCGTACTCCATCACCAGGTACAGCTTGCGGCTGGACTCCATCACCTCGTAGAGTCGCACGATGTTGGGGTGGCACAGGTTCTCCATGCAGCTGATCTCGGAGGAAAACATGGATTGGCTCTTCTTGCCCAGCCGCATCTTGTCTAGGACTTTGATGGCTACCCTCTCTTAGAAGAGAAGGAGAGTGGGAGAGTCAGTGGGATTGACAGTGGACTAGTAAACAGATGGATAGATGGATGGACTGGATGGACTGGATGGACTGGATGGATGGATGGACTGGGTAAGCAATAGCAGGTTCGATAGTGTGGCTATGGTCTTCCACTCACAGCTGAAAGGTTCTGGGTTCGATCCCCAATGTCTGTAATCTACCTGTAGCCATCCTTGAGCAAGATGCCTAACACTTATCTGCTCCTTAATTAAATGTATTGACTGTAAGTCATTTTGGATAAAAGTGTCAAAAGTGGCTAAATAGTAAATGGTAGAAGCAGTTGATCGAATGTAACAAAGAAGTCCATTCCACTCAGGAGTTAGACCAGTTTCCATGCCAACGCAAACATGACAAATAGAGTATGTAGTATGTGACACACACAACAGACTAATTCACTCACACTTTTCATTAAGACACATATTGAATTAAGGTATGCTACCAAACATGAATTAATTCCATGTGGTTCTGGAGTAAGACCCTATTATACATCCATGAGACTAGCTAAACAAAAAACATCTAGCTGAACAAAAAGTAAAACCATATGAATAAGGTATCTATGGATGTATCAAAAGTGACTGACTGAATGATTGACTAACTGAATAAATGAATTAACCAATGAATTACTGAACACAGTCCGTATATACATCCCTTTTTCCTCACCTTTGGTCAAGGCATGGATGCCCAGTCTGACGTGGGAGAAGTTTCCCTGTCCTATCTCTCCTCGCAGCTCGTAGAAACCCACCCTGCGTTCCAGCATCAGGTCATAGCCCACCCGCTCGTTGTGGGTCATGTCATAGACCGCCCTCTCGAAGGGTGACTTCATCTTTCTCTCTGCCTCGGTCAGCTCTGGGGTGGCTGCGGCTGGCAAGGCTTTGGTTGCCATCTCCTCTGGAAGGGCACCATTATCTTTGGATTCTTTGCTTGTACTGCCTGGAGGCCATCTTGTTATAATTGCAAAGAATTAATACAAAATCAATGAGAAAAAATACTTTATAAGTTTACTGTAAAAATCACTCAAACAGATTGTCACCTGAATTAAAAATAATGACCATTATTTTTTTCATAATTTAATATTTGAACAATAAACTATGCCAGAACGACATGTAGGCCTATAGAGTGCAGGGTAGCAGGGTTTGTTGGGACACAGGAAATGTGATTGGCCTCTGGTAATCCCAGCATGCACTTCACCTGTCCTTGTCAAAAGGTATGCCTCCTTTGGCCATAACCATAAGCCGTGTGTTATAGACCTATGTGTGTAGACGATGATAAGGTATTGAATTTAAATAGTCAGACCATTAATTCAATTAATTACTACTGTCAATATAAACAGATTGGAAACATGCAAAAAAAGGAAATCGTAGGCCTATTTATTTTTGCGTCTTACATGGTTAAATATAAACACTCTCTTTCGAAAGAGATAGGGGCCTAATTGAGAAAATGTAGTTAAAAAATGATGCAGTGTAAATGTAACAGTGGGGGTTTGGTTCTTCCACTTGCACACATTTTGATTTGACATTTTCTTGTAATATACTAGTAACAAGCTATGCTATTGGTTGAAGAGTGACCTCTAGTGGGTATACAGGTAGTGCTGCTGGGTTTTCCTCCCAGTTCGGAGGATTAGAGCCAGCGGTAAATTGCTTATAGAACGTGCTCCCACGCAATTAATTTGAATCTTACCCATAGAGTTCGAAATCAATACACATTGACTAGAGGTGTTATGCATTTCCTTTTTAGTATAACTAGTGTATTTTGAGTTGGTCTTTTTGTTACTTTTAAAGTATTTAGCGTCGAAGATTTGAATCACACGTGTGAACAATGTGTTGCGACATGAGTTACGTAGCTAATCATTCTCTTCTTGTAATAGCATACCGTATGTTACCAACCCATGCTGCCGTGTTACAGACTTCCACCTTTTGTCATTCATACCAGAATAAACTGCTGAACTGGTTCCACGTCTCTCGACATTCATTATGAGAAAACACAACGCAGAGGAACGAAGGGGGTTACATAAAGTAACACAGTGCAGGTTTAAGTAGCCTAATCAATTATACAAATACATACTATGCATAATTGTTAGTAAACTATGGATAAGTGTAGAACATGTGGAGACTGATATCCTGTAAGTGTAAACCACTGACATAGGCTAAATAAGCTGTCAGCGCCCACTGCTGGTTAGGATTAGAGTTGCGCTTTTAGACAGCGTTAGTGGGTTAATTCTGCATCCAGGACGCTATTTATAACCTACTAAGCGGTCTAAAAGTTATATAACTGATAGCAGTTGATTATAACAGCTTTTATCTTTGTGTTAGAAATGCTACATAGGCCTAATACAGAGCTTTGATATAGGCCTACATGTAATGGACAGTAGAGTTAATCTGAATGCACTCAAACTATAAACAAACAAACAAACACAAACAACAAATGATAGTCATTGTAGCCATAGAGACTAAATAAAACAATTAAAATACATGTGATTCATTTGATAGTTTAAGCAAGATAGGCTCAAACTTCATAGTAACTAATTTGCACTCTGAAAAGCCATGGATATAGCCTATTCATTATCATAGAACAACAAATAGGCCTAATGTACAACTATGCATTCAGTGTTACAAAGTAAGTTAAGCGAAAACAAAGATTAAATAAATACACAGAAATACAGATATACACAGAAAAAATTAAAACTTCAGCTTGTACAAAGTTTTTGTCCAAATAGGATGGAATTACTTACCTGGGCACTGAAACGTATTGTCTCTCCCGCAGGCTCGTGTTGACTGGGGCAGAGGAAGACTATATTCTCCTCAATGCACACCTGACAATCCTATTACCACAATGTCTATTAATATCCATGAGGTCAACTGAAATCCGACAGAGCCACTTTAAAAAAGAAATAATAATAAAGAATAATCAAAAGCAATCTCAGTCTAATCTTAAAATACATAACAGGGATTGTACAACATTTTGATAAATGTCAAATATATTCATAGGTAGGCTACATATATGAAATATCATGTTATAGGCTATATTGAAGACAAATATCTTCTTGATATATTGAAATTATTAATGCCAACATTGTCATAAGATTAGACAGCCAAATAAACGACTTTAATTAACATTGGATACACATTGTGGTATTTCCTCAACGTTTAGCAACGTATAGATGTATTGAACCTACCTCGGTGGCAGAAGTAGAATTATGTGATTGGCATTTAACTAGCCAATCGTGAAGTGTTGCCTTGTAATTCAACCAATTGCCGACGAGGGATAGTTGGCGGGAGTCGAGGAGGCGGGTCATTTACGTGCTCGGTTAACGAATCAACAGCACACATCTCGGTGATCATAATAGCACATGCTAGCATGTCGTGTTGTGATATGTAAGAACTCTAATATTTGGTAAACAGTTGTTTGTTGAAGATCCAGATGATGGCAACAACGGTGGCAACAGCTGTTACGCCAACAGAATCCGACACAGGCCGGAGTGTTAGTGAAGAAGAAAGCCGAGGGAATGAGGCCGATGAGGAAAGCCAACAGACTGGGCCCGTGGCAAGTGTTACGCACAACCGTGTTTCTAAACTCCCGTTAGCTCGCATCAAGGCGCTGATGAAAGCAGACCCCGACGTGTCACTTGCAAGTCAAGAGTCCGTATTCATAATTGCGAAGGCCACGGTAGGTTAAGAAAGACAATTCCATAAGAATGCGACATGTTTATGGCTTTGGCTTTAAATTTAGATTTAGATTTGATGAACTGCTGATTGGCTGTATGCATATTCGGGCCAATGACATCACCGACAGCAGTGCTGTCATCTGCCACACCGCATGTCGGCACAGCTTTCAGATCTAAAGTGTTCTTCACTGACAAAGTGTTCACATCTGACAGTTGTATTCACTAAGCCAACCGACTGTGTGCACTTCTGGTCTTGCCTTACAGGAATTGTTTGTTGAGATGATTGCCAAGGATGCCCTCGTGTATGCCCAACAAGGAAAGAGGAAAACTTTGCAGAGGAAAGATTTGGGTAAGTTTCCTATGAAGATGCCCCACCGTGTAGATTGCACTCCCTCTAACATATGTCTAAAAGACTTTGTCCAGGTGATGTCCTGTATAAATGAAAATGGCATTATTATGCCCAATTCCCATCCCTCTCAAAGTTTTGAAAGGAAAGCCTTCTAATTTTTCTCTCCTTATATTTGGATCACGTGTGTTTCTATCCTACAGACAATGCGATAGAGGCCATAGACGAGTTTGCTTTTCTTGAAGGTAGGTTTACGATGCCTTTTTAAAATGTCTTCGTTGTTTTGTAGCCATAATTCAGATGGCTCCAACTACGTGTATGTTTTAGGCAGGCATGGTATGAGACAAATATTTATAGAAGAAATCAAGTTTAGTCTTGTATCATTCCATAGGTCCAGTCATTATTTACATTATGCTTTCACATTTTTGGTCGGTGTACAAAGTATATTTGCAATTTCTAGTCAGAGGGAAATATGGATGTTTTTGCTTTTCATTTATCAAACTAAATAATGAAAACAGGTTGACGTCAGTGGGCTTTAGTTTTTCCGGTTAGATTAAAGGGTTTGATCTATGGTTAGGGTTAGTAATATGGTTATTGTCAGTAGTGTTATAGTGTTGGGGTAATAAGGTAAGGATTTAGGTTTGGGCTTAGGTTTTGGTTTCTGGGTGAATGATGGTTATAAATGTACAGAATTCTTCTTGTAACCGTTTTGTATCTTGTCTTATTTGAAGGTACACTGGACTGATTGTTTAGTCTGAACGGGAGAAGCATATACCAGAGACATTTCCATTTGAAACCTGGTCATTTTCTAAACCTCATTTGTAAATGCCATTGTGCCATAAATTGCTTTCCATACTGAATAAATGTAGACCTTTGTTGTGCTTAGTGTTGTATTATACATTGTCAATCTGCTTTATGTTGTTGTAAATAGGAATATTGTAAAATAGTCCCTATAAAACAAAAGTAATTATTTTGCCAGATTTGATTATTTGTATTGTGAAATAACTATTAAACTATTTTAATCAATTTGTCACATATTTTCAGTTTTTCTTTTGAGTTGCAAGTCCACAGATGGTCTTACTGAGTCATGTATGAATTTGATGCATTCCTTGATAAATGTGTTTGTTTTGTTGATTAGCTTTGTCGGTGCAAATCTAGTTGTGAAACGCTCTTATGGATCTCTTCCTGAAGGCTGATATTAACTAAACATCTTTTAGTGAACATGATATCATCTCTGGTTTAGTCTTAACAGAATTGTGGCTTAACATGTTATTTCATTTTTCCCCTTGTTCATAGTCAAGGGTGTGTCATGAGAGATTTAACAATTTTCATAAACTGCTTCAGTGTTCTTGGCTTCAGTGCTACCATGTGGCAATGGTGAGGTAATATGATTTGTCTGGGAATGTTATGGTTCAGGTTATAACAATAGTCTACTATTAGCCCGCTTTATGTTACCAAAATCACACCACATAAGAGAGCTAGAGCCAATACTCTTGCATACATCTTTATACTGTAATGTATTGTTGGCTTGAACTACTTCCCTTCATAGCTGGATAGGCTTAGTTTTCCTTTTACAAATTAAGACAATACTTGTGTAAAATGGATATTGGTTGTATTGTTATGGTGGTTTGCCTGTGCCTCAGCAAATGCTTTAGCTGTCAACAAGTAGACACTGATGGAGGATATGGGTTAAATACTTCGTTTCTTCTTCTTCCTGCAAGCCAGGTGTAATTGGTGTCTGAGTGCCATGGTGCATTTTTTATGACATTGAAGAAACCACATCAACTCTGAGTTTACGCAAATGTCTCTGAATTTCCCCTGGATAGAGACTTGTGTGTTGTTGTTTCTGGCAGACGTGTTTTAAACACATGTCCATCAGAAGTGTTTAGTTTCTCACTCAAGGCACAGTCAAGACCCCAGTCAAGTTTTTTTTGCAATGGGGATTTTCAAAATAAATGTTTTTCTATGTTTAAGCTGGGTCTTTCTGGTTCTATAATGAAACGAGAGCTGGGAGAAGCACAGATGTTTGGTTCCAAGAGTACACCAGTCAACTCCCAGCAGAAGAATGCCTGACTGGCACAAAGGAACATGGAATACCTCTCCTCTCTAATAAAACATAATCACATGTTGCCGAGATGGACATCGCTTCATTCCCACAGTCAATATAGACATTCCACTTAGGAAATCCCATGTGAAGTCAGAGAGGGGTTCACTCCTGCCCAATTGTCCGGCCTGGTAACCATAAATCAGGACCTGCTTAGATTAATGGCTCTCGTTTATGCTGCTAAAAGCATGGTATGCTTAGAATAGAAGGTGGCTCTATTCCTGTGCCTTGAATCTGTCCAAAGGGTTTGTTACAGAATCATTAAGAATACGTTTCAAACAAGAGACAGGCAGTCGGGCTCAAACAGTCTTTTAATAGAGTTGGCACAGCACTGATTGTAAATCACCACACAATAATTATTTTGGTAAAAGTATTTTGCAATCGTTAATTTGTCTTTCTTGTTTTTCCAACGTGTAATGTTTCCGGAATGGAGTCTTGTAACCGTAATGGATACAGATCTATAAAACACATAGAAAAACTGAATAGTGTAGGTATACCCAAAGATTACCTTAACCACCTTAATGCTTTTTTTATATTTTTTTTAAAGATTATTGGTTGCAAAGTACATACAGATCAGCATACAGTGTGCTTTGTGTCTTGTCCACTTAATTACCTTTCTCATCTCTAACCCCCTGGAACCTCATTCGTTGGACATCCATTTGAGGTAACCTCTCCCTGGTCCACCAGACCAGCAGACAGAGCCCTGTGCTCAAACATCTCCAGGAGGCCTTGGCATCCATCTGTACATCTCTCACCACCACCACCCCATGGAGAAGACCACTTTTCATCCTATGAATGAATGACTCAACCTCACACGCACACACATCTTTTTCATTGCCCCTGCTGCTTATTCTCTGAACGGCCTGCGGAATACTTGCTGTGGGAGACTGTATACTTTAACAAGATGTTTCTTAATCGCTGAAGAGATATGCAGGAAATGTATTTGGCTGAGGAGCAGACCTGCAGTCATGTGAAAGGTATGTTTATGCAGCTGAGAGATTCCAACCTGATTTCTTAAGGGTCAAATTCCAACACTGAATACCCCTCAACCCTGACATGCACACACGCACACACACACATACGCACACTTTCATTGCAACCCCACCCCCTTAGTACACTGGCTGCATATTTTCACTTCCAGTGGTCAGGTATGTAAGCCTATGCCCTTACATACAGCGGACTCACATAGCGGATTACAGTGAAGCATTGTATTACAAATATTTAAGTTTTTCCACCAAATATCCAACCATTACTCAAGCATGATATTCCCCAAAGGTAAAATGTATGCTTTGTTAGTGTCTGCACACCTCTCTTTGGGTAGTTCCAATAGCAGTTTGCTTATATAAGTGTGTTTTCCACACAATTTGTGCAGCTTTTAGATGAAATACGAGCAAAT
>OOFB01014720.1:3697-15711 GCA_900323305.1 Trachyrincus murrayi | reverse complement strand
GAGAGAAAGGAGAGAGGGGAGGGGGGGGGGGGGGGGGGGGGAAGGGGAAACAAGAGATGAGACAGCGATGCTATTCAACCAACACAACCAAACACAAGGGCAGAAGAAAAGAGCAAGGGCAATACATAAGTAGAGGTAGAGAGAGGTAGAGAGACAGAGAGGTAGAGAGAGAGAGAGAGAGAGACAGAGAGAGACAGACAGAGAAATCTGTCTTGTCTAAAGAGAGGTGAGGAAAGACATAGCCTACTTAGCACACAAATTCATTTCACAAACTATCTTGTATTTATATATTTAGATGTTTATTTGTTTATACAAGATTAAGCATGTCAATAGTAAAGCACATGAATTTGACCAAACAAGTTGTAGGAGATGTGATAATTAAGTGGCACACAGCGTTGAAATGTTAAACAGGGACACAGAACAGACACGTGCTAATTGCTATGCACTCAGGATTGACTAGACTAAAAAAGACATAATCAAACACAACGTCGTAATTATTGATCCACATGACACCATTCATTCAAAGAGAGGACCTAGCCATTTGTGATGCCCACACCACAGCACACCGTGAGTGACACAGCTAGGCTATTTCCAACAACTGCTACCACTCTCTAAGTGATAAAGTGGCCGCTTTTCCATGCTCCATCCGGGATGGAAACATTGCCTCCATTATTGAAAAGGTCTTTTCACCTCAGGTGACCCGCTGAGGAAAATACACCATTAGCATAGCACAGAGCTAATGGATGCCATTATTGATACCGCCTGCTGGAGTGGAGAGGTGTGCTATAAATGTTTGACCTGCAGAAACCAGGAGAAATGCACAGAGAAAAGATGCAGGGATCTCCACTGCCCTCCAAAGAAGTAAGACAAACGATTCACAAAAACGATCATATATATATATATATATATAATACAACTTGATTAAGTGGTATCTTACAATATGTATGCATCTTAAAATAGCGTGAGTGGCGCTCATGCCAGCCATACCGGTTTGAGGTGGACAGGACCAGGATCTATATGATGAGTCCATAGAGCCAGCTATTGTGAGCAGAGACGAGACCTCGGCCAATTACCCCTGAGCTGAGATGTTTCCCATCAGACAGTAACAGCAGCGGTGGACAGAAGCTCGGTCCGGCACACTCGGTCTTGTGTGGATAATATTTAGACTTTGTACCACATATTGTGACAAACAAAAGCTAATCAATGGGCCCAGAAGGAAAGGGGGAGGATTAGTCAGTTGGAATTGTGAAGGATTAATATAGGGAATCATTTTTATAATCTTCAAATCCCTGTTAGGGCTTCAAGAGGGATATTCTGGGTTTTCTATCTACCCGACAGCACCAGCCAGCACAAGGGGTACCAATAGAAGTGGGGTAAACTTCAGCTGTGAAACAGCAGGAGCTAGAAATGGTGTTGAAGCCGAGAGAGCAAGTAAAAATAGCACCTCTAACAGGTTTTTTTGGTACAATTTACAGGGAGGCAAACTGACAAGTGTGAAAGACAAGGGCAAAAACCAGTTGGTTCATAATGCTGTAAGATGGTTTCAATGTCAGAAATGTCACAAATTCACAATCTTTTGAAAATTTAATACCAATACCTCATGCATGGTAAGCTTTGTAAAGATTCCCCCTCCATTACATTGTTTTTCCAACAGTCAGATTTGGTGAAGTACCAGACATTTCAGAATAAATCACAGAATGTTCCGGCCCATTCGGGGAAGAATATGCCGAGCAGGCCACTGGGTCTTAACAGCAGAGCCCCACTATATTTAGAACCGATAAGTCAAATCAGTTCTCTCAGTTTCCTTCTAGGGGGAAAAAAGGCCACACAGCCACACAGCCACACACACACACACACACACACACACACACACACACACACACACACACACACACACACACTCCAGATTTTATCAATCAATCAGTGTTTGGAAAATAGCTGGCTCCTGTGTCACACTCAGTCAGTTTAATCTTTTTTCCACTTTCTCGTAGAACACACTCTTGTGTGCGGTGTGACCTGGGCTACACGCTGAACTGATCAGAGTCACATGAAACATGGAATCGGTTAGTGTCAGCTTGTGAGTCGCTTGGAGAACAACAACAAGTCTCTACATTTTGGGGACAGAGATGATCAAAACAAGCGATTGCGTCCTCTAGGAGACCGAGGTAGTAAAAAGGAGATATAGCACATAAAGAGATAGCATCTGTTCTGCAATGGTGCAGACTTCAAGGAGACACAACGCGAATTCATCTCTGGATCGTATGTGTGGTTCTGTCATGTATGTAAACGTCACTTGGGGGGAGAGAGAGAGAGAGAGATGGAGTGAGGGAGAGATAGAGAGTGCCAGAGGGGGAGGGGGGGGGGAGAGAGAGAGAGTGAGAGCGAGAGAGATGTCTGAGCAGGGTATTACATTGCTCTGGATGATAAGTAATGTTGTCAGTCGGTCCGCTGATTCATGAGCAGTAGAGAGCAGCTGAGCTCCCAACACTCAGCACTACAGACAAGAGGACAGACTAACATTGTGTTTTCATAAAGGCGGGCCTTTGTTTTTCAGACGACACATCACCATGAAGACCCTCGAATGCTTTGTCTTGCCATTCACGTGTTACTGTGACACACACACACACACACAGACACACAGTATTCTGTCAAATCATACATAATTTTGTATTATTAAATTATTAGCTATGACACGGTTCCTTGGATGATTAGGGTTAACTCATTTACATAATAATTTAGACTTTCAATCAAAGTTATAATGTTACAATGTCCTCGCATAATAGGCTCTTTATATTATAATTCAATAGAGACGGGGGTAAATTGAAAGAAATTAAATCCCTCTCTCCACTAGACACAGTACTCTCCTACAGTCATAGGCTCAATGATGAATATGGAGAACAGTGTATGGAGAAGATACAGGGTCACAACAAATAGGTCTATAATTTATTCATTAGGTTAGGTTTTAGTCCAGGGTTAGGCCGACATAATGGAGGAATGAGTGAAAAACTAAATAGGGGGCTTGCAGCAGTACAACAGATCTAGATCTACATGAAACAGAAATGTGTGAAATTGCTATTTAGTATGCTACAAGTGAGCGGAAGAGCGACTGGACTCACCAGAGAAGACGTCCAGGAAGGACACTGCGGAACTGGAGCTCTTGTGGCGGGCATGCGTCCTCTTGGAACCCAGGGTCCAGTAAGTCCCGCCGGAGTGATTTCTCTTCGGTGACCCGTCGTCCCCGGATCTCAGCTCGTCCAAATCTCTAGACCAGTCCGTGGAGACGCTGAGAGGCCCGGCCACCGAGCAGGACCTCTGCCTGCGGACCCTCAAACTCTGGGCCTGGGCGAAGCTTGGGTCGTATCCTGAAGCAGCATCGTGGGCGTCACCATCTGTTCTCCTGGGCACCTGGGGGCTGGTGAAGGGGGAGCTGACGGGTGAGGTGAGCTGTCTCGTGGTGGTCTTGACGTACGAGGGATGGATGGGCGGATAGACCTTGACCGTGGAGGCCACGGAGGACTTCCGTCTAAGAACGGATTCAGGGGGGCTTCCCGGCGACATGGGTTGGTTGCTCTTGCGTCGATTCAGAGACAGGAAGTCCCGCCTTCCTGGTTCTTCCTCTTGCCTGTCCAGAGTCAAGTCCAGGCTGCTCACACTTTTGAGCGGTCCCATAGGTGCGCCAGTCGAGGGGGATAAAAGTATATTGGGAAGGCATGTATCTACGCCGTGGGATGCTACGCCATCTGGAGCGAGAAACACTGGGCTGTCGTCCTGGGAGCCTTCGGCACTCTCATAGGAGGTGTTGGCCGTCGCCCTCTCCGTGTCCACGGTGGAGAATGAGGAAGGGCCACACTCACTCAGAGACCCCGGTTCGGATAATTCTCTTGAAAGGGATGGTCTCTTGGTCGGTGACTCGGTTTCCACTTGACCAATTTGGTCTTCAGCTTTGGTGTGACCGAGGGTAGCTTCTACGCATGGGTTTGGTAAAGTTGGAGACATCACCTCTCTTTCAGAAGAAGTGGGCCCCTCGGTCAGCAGGTTTATGTCGACCCCCTCCGTCACCCCGTGGCGCTGCTGTCTGATGGTCAGCTGGATGTCCGACAGGAGGTCCTCGTGTTCGGCCACCGCCGAGTGGAAACTGTAAAGGTCGGCGTCCGAAGCCGAGCTCATCTTCCTGTCGCCTTCATCCGCCATGGACCGCTTTCTGTCCCAGGTCACACTTTCGTTGTCTGACATCATGGCCATATCGTCGGTGGACAGGCTGCCGTCCATATTGGCACCCAGTTCCGTTTTATCAACGGCCGCGGATCTCTTGATTTCCAAGATGTCCTCCTTGGAGAGGCCCCTCGCCTTGGAGAGACTCTTTCTGATTCTCATGCCGGAAAACACAGAGCCCTTTGACTCTCTTTTCTTTGAACCGTTTTCTGCCCCTGCTCCTTTGCTCGTCTTACTCAGGGGTTTCTTCAATTTCTTGTCCACCTCCACCTTGCAGTCGGCCCCTCCAGCCCCATCGCAGGCTGGATCCCCATCACCGGGACCTCCTCCTCCGGCCTTCTTCTGCCTCGCCTCCTGGTTCCCCATATTCCTGAGGAGGCGCACTCCTTTGGCGATCAGGCCATGCTGCTGGGTGCGTGCCTGGGCAAAGTCAACCCCCTCTTGGGCTGTGACAACCAATGTAGATCCTCTCCTGATGAAACTCTGCCTCCTACGTCCCACCGCGGCAGGCTGAGAGGTGGATGCTGCTGCCGCCGCCGCCGCCGTTGCTGCCTTCGTAGACGAGAGGTGGAGACTGGCGCTGGCAGTCACAGGCTCACTACCACTCAGCGCTCCGTCTCCCTCCCTCCCCGGCTTAGCCCCGCTCGCTCGCTCATCCCTGCTCTCTCGCTGCCCCTCCCGCTTCGCCCGATCCGCCGTCTTGCATAACGGGCTGCTGGTGGAGCGCGCCAGGCGAGGATGCCGTGGTGGCACTCCCCCGGCAGGAGGCTGGGGGCACTGCTGTCTCTCTGCATCGTGCTCTAGGATGTGTTGTTGCTGCTGCTGCTGCTGCTGCTGATGCTGATGCACGGGGAGCAGCAGTGCCGGGTGCTGTTGTCTGCAGAGGACGTTGGACACGCTGCTCTTTCTCCTGCCTTTGAACGTGGAGGTGAAGAAGCTTTCTTTGAGGAAGGGCACCTGCGTCTCCACCGTCTTTATGGTCTGCATGCTGTCCGACTCCTGCGGTCGTTCTCCTCACCCGAGGGGGGAGGTTCACTGGACAGGCTAAAAATGGGGGAAAGTAATGGGGAAGGCATTGATTAATACTTTGACCTAATTCAAGAGCGAGTAGAGAAGAGGAGTGGTTACTCATTAAAAATACATTGGTTTTCCAGGATTTGCATTTCGTATTGTTTAGTTCTCTTTTTTTTCTTTACAAATTAAATAACAAGCTATGCCTATTTGTCAACTAAACATAACAAATATAAATTGTGTACTCTCTATTTTGATTTGTCATTCCTGACTATTCATTGGTGGCCTGAACAAGTTAAAGTTAAAATGAAGTTAACCATGCTTGTTTCATGTCCAACACAACTTGTGGATTTGTTTGCATTAGACGACTCTCTCTCTATGGGTTAAACACATGCTATTGCATGTGTAACCTCTTATTGGCTGATATGGTTCACCGGTCGGTCACCTGCTGATTAAGCGTTGATGCGACACACCTGTCCACCGCCTATTGAAACTCGATTGAAGGGGCGTTTACAGGGGAGCCGGCAGCCCAGCAGCCCCAGAATTAAAAAAACCTGAAAGCATTTTTAAATGTGTTGTCAAATTTGACTAATTATTAGCATTATAACTTAGGCCTGAGTGATTAATTATTGATCTTTCTTGTCAATTGAGGTGAACTGTGTCTTGTCACAGGTGACTAGTCTACACATCTCTCCTGAATCCACCTTTTAATTAATAAGCCCTTTTCACGGGATAAACACACATGTCGTTCATAACACTAATTATGGGTGCCAGGGCACGGGTAGTAGACTAGTAGATAACACACATTGACCACGGAGCCTCTTCTCAGAGCTGTCCTAGCAAGGCAACCACAGGTGTAGCCCCCGACGTTAAGATTTGGGGGGGATTTGTTTCATTCATGTCTGTCAAAAATCGTAGTTTATACTGCCCCGCCGTGCCCTGGTACATAAAAGGAACAGACCCATAATTAGTGTTATGAGCGACATCTGTGTTTTTCCTAGGATGGTGAGTGAAAAAACTGACACCAACCATGTGATCAGCCAACAGCAGGTCACTCAGTAGAATTATACAAACAGCTCAATCAAACACAAAGACTGAGATGCAACATGCTTTCTTCATTGAATGGTCTTCACTGTGACTGTGAACACTTGGCCAGTACAAATATAACACACTATGACAAATATATATATATATATATTATCTGCTATACCCTATCACAGAATTACTGTTATGCTGAGATATATATATATATATATATATGGATGTTTAGCTTTTTAAAATATGTATCTTTATAATAATCGGATACCTTTCACACCATCTCCCCTACTGGAAGATATCCCACGTTATTACTAATATCCCCGGTAACCTTTTCTTTGAAAACTTTAGAGAGTAGCTCTTCTCATTTCGTTTTTTGGTTAGGGTTAGGGTTAGGGTTAACCCTAACACCTACTTCCAACTCCTTGGAGTTGCCTGGATTAAGGCATGAATGTTCACTAACTACATATTTATAAAATACACCATCACACTTCCCATTAGAGAGTTTGAAGATGTTTAAAAACTGTATAGTTACATATTAGCACTTGCATAGAGAAATGGTTATAGCAGCCTCTAATACCATACAACAACTGCAATAATTATAATACATTACACAACAAACATTATTTATATAGCACATTTAAAATAGAAAGGTAAGTAAAAGCACAGCATGACTTGCCTGTATAGAAGATTCCCTTCAGTGAGTCTTTCTCAGCATTGACCATAAAAACCCCCAAGAAAAGTCAAGACCAGACAAACAAGCGTTTGTCGTCTCCTGAGGGGCGGTCACATGAAACTGGGTAGCTCCAATCACATGGGTCGGCCTTAAGGGTCGGTTTCTATCAGAAAGTTCTGTAAGCTACCGTATGTCATACAACATATAGCACGGGGAGAGACATGCAACTTACTTGACATCTACTGTATGGACTCACATGTCACGTTGGGACTTTCTGTGTGTGCGCGTGTGTGTGTGTGTGTGTGTGTGTGTTGTAATTGCATAATGTGGAGTTACACGCCGTGATTCATAGGAGATGGTAATTGATAAATACAATACGATTGTTTCTCTCTAACTGGCGTCCAAAACATGACATCATGTAAAACAAAGAAGTTTTTTAGTTTTGTCAATAAATCATTTGTTTATTGACTTATATCAACTGCATACTTGAAATGTAACAAATACAAAAAAGTAAAACGTTTTTTTTCTGTGTTCATTAATTTAGGTAGTTTACATTGCCAATGTTTAAAAGAACAAAACTCGTATATTGATGAAGAATGCATTATAACACTTTAGTATACTGCATGGAGAAACAGCAAAAATATCCATCCAAGTTTACAGACAACAGGACATTTTCTTATCATTTCAATGCACGTTCTTCGTCTTGCACACAGTACCGATACAGTCCACAATAACACAACCAACTGTGTCCTGATTCCTACAATCCTGTATTGTTTTTCTATAACACCCCTGTGTACAATATGAAGAGATTGGAAAAACAAGAACATGCTAAAAGGTAAAAAAAACAACAACAAAAAAACGAAAAAGTCAAAATCAAACTTTTATTTTAAATGTGTGGTAAAATAAAGTAGAGCAGTTACGTTAATTGGCAACTTTACGTTCAGCTTGTGACTGCTGTAAGCCCCATTCATAAGAAATCAACAAAAGCCAGGCATTAAAAACTCAATTATAAATGAGAAATCAGTTAATTTGGCAATACATCTTAATTCATATATTTGATTAGGAAAGACCCCAAATCATGTGAAATAATGGTTAAATAATTATAATAACTTTCAATCTATAATTAAATAATCATAGATTCACAACGGAACCTGGAAATATCACACATCATGATATCAATAACATCTCAATAATTATTCATAATGCCAAATGTATTCACTCTTAAAATTAAATAATTACATTCTGTCCAGATTGAACCTATGAGGTGTGTAATATAGAAGACAATATCAATATAATAATCTTTTTGGTCTTGAAATGTTTGGGATGTTTGTTGTACATTTTTGGTTTAGAGACTTAACTGGCCTCTGCATAGTAAAGTTTTCACCAGCCACTAGAGGTCACCAGTGCTCTACCTATTAAAGAGGGGAATGCCGGTCGTGTATTTGTATAATTTTTATAGGGGCATCTCTTGAAACAAGTGGATAAATAAATCATGTTGCCATAAAATGATGTGTCTGCTTGCACAACTATTGTGTCACAATCCTAACGTACACACACACACACACACACACACACAGCATATCACCATCAGCATTGTACACGTGTTACTTTTAAAAACATAAAGACCTCAACCACATGAAACAAAACCAAGCTACTTGATGCAATTATTATTGTCTCCACCAAGTCAATCACAACACTCACATTAAGCAGCACAGCAGCGTCTCGTTCACTGTGGTGCCACACGACATGTTCACTATTCGTGGTCAGCAGAAAGAAAATCATCGCACTGGCTCAAAAACCTAGATTCAAAGATTGATTACACAAAAATAACAGATCTCTGTTGACTCGAAAAATAAAAACACAGTTTCGTAACCGCCGGTATTCCATAAGACACAAGAAAACTATGTTTAAGTAGAAAGGCAATGTACAGTACAGAGTTGAATAAAAACATCCACCGACCACACTGGAAAGTCAACTGTACAATGCGTTAACCATTGACCGTGAATCCTTCTTTTGCCTTGAATGACATCTGATGAATGACTCTCTGACCCTTCATAGATCTACTGTCGTAACTACAAGAGAGGAAATGGTAAAAACTCCCCTTTCTCAAAAGGTGTCCTTTCCTTAGGTTTCAATTAGCACTTCAGTATTTCTTCTGCAATGCATCTAAAAGCCCTTTTCGATCATTTTCAACTCAGTCCATTCTTTCAAGCTGCACTTGTGTGGAATTGTAACCCCCCGCCCCCCCACGCCCCCACCCAACCCCCCTGTGACAGCGGAGAGGGCTTTCATCTGCAGAAATCACCTTTTTAAAAAGAAAAAACCCTTAGCGCACGTCCCAGCATGAACATTCACATGTGCACGTCGACCCCCGGGCCCCACCGAAGGGGCTTTTACTCTGAAAAGAGCAGTCCTGGGAACTCACAGGGGGGAGGAGAACCCTGCTGAGAGACTGCGAGCGGCAAAAGCTGCACGGAAAAAAACAAACAATAACCACATCGCACATTTTTCTTCACTTTCCTTCAAGCTTCATCTCCCACGTGTCAGTGGTCCATTATCACCCGCGCTGAACAAAGAAACACAGGCTCCATCGCCCCCCCGCCCCCCCCCCCCTTACGTGGAGTCCCGCGGGATCTTCCTGTGGAACACCACCGAATGTCTCTGCTGGAACTGCTGCTTCCTCCGCTTCTTCTGGTCCCAGCGGCAGAGCAGGATCATCCGGAAGGTGGTGCGGAACGTCTTGTTGCACAGCGCGTAGCACATGGGGTTGACCGTGCTGTTGACGTAGCACAGCCAGTAGCCCACCGCCCACAGCGCCGGCGGGATGCAGTTGTCGCAGAAGGCGTTCACCAGCACCATGATGTTGTACGGCGTCCACGTGATGATGAAGGCGAAGAGGATGGCGCTGAGCGTCTGCGCCGCCTTCTTCTCCTTGACCAGGGACATGCGCTTGCGCTTGGTGATCTGAGTCCGGGCTCGGGTGGCGAAGCGCTTGGCCAGAGCCGCCTCTTTGAAGGTGATGGGGGCCGAGGGAGACTTGGTGATGGTGGGCCCGGTGGGGGGGGCGGACGCGTCGGCGCGGCGGCGGCGTCGACGGACGCTGTGGGGTGACCGGCGAAGGAACTCGCCTTGGCAGCAGTTTGGACAGAAGGCATAGACTGCACCTTGTGTGAGGGGAAACATTGGTTGTAGGTGTCGTTGGCTCCTGCAGGGGTGGTGGCGGCTGTGGAGTTGGCGGTGGTGGTGGTGGTGGTGGTGCTGGTGGTGGTGGTGGTGGTGCTGGTCGAGAGGCCACCGTCTCGGCCGTCCTCTCTGCCTCTCAGCGGATGCTCTTCGGAGGCCTCATCCAGGTCCTCGCACGAGGTGAGCTGGGAGTTGACGATGGCCTTTATGCCGGGTAGGTTGAGGACGATGGAGAAGATGGCGTGGCTCTTGGGAATCATCTCTCTGCCACTGCAGTCCTCATCGTCCGAAGACGCGGAGTGGTCCACGGACACTCCCGCCTCGTTGTTGTTCCAGCTGTCGCTGCTGCTCTGGTCCGGGTCGCCCTCTCCTGCTCGAGTGCTGCCAGGCTTCCCGGATCGCACCCCAGACGACCAGCAGTTCAAGCGGCCAATCAGAGCGTGGCAGGAGCTCTTCTTCTGGGACGAGCGGGTCAGCTCGTAGCTGCTGCAGCTCCTGGAACTCCCCGTCGGGTGCTGGACGAAGCGTGACCTCCTTTCCCTGCCGCTGATCCCGCCACCACCGCCACCTCCTCCTCCCCCCGATGCTCCTCGACTCCCAGAGCCCTGGAGCCCAGCCAGCTCTCTGGAGCGGTTCTGGGTCTCCAGGTAAATCCGCCAGTACAGGATGCTCATGATAGTCACCGGCAGGTAAAAGGCGGCCACCGCCGTGCAAAAGGTGATGGTGGGCTCCGAGAAGAACTGAATGTAGCATTCGTTGGCCGGAACCGTCCGCTCCCCGACAAAGTACTGCCACAGCAGGATGGCCGGCGCCCAGAGGACCAGGGACACGAACCACGCCAGGCCGATCATCAGCACGGCCCGCTTCGTGGTCCGCTTGGCCCTGTAGGTCAGCGGCCTGGTGACGGAAAAGTAGCGGTCGAAGCTGATGACGAGCAGGTTCATGACCGAAGCGTTGCTAGCCACGTAGTCGATGGCCAGCCACAGGTCGCACGCCCAGTTCCCCATGGACCACTGGCCCATGACGATGTACGCCGTGTAGAGGTTCATGGAGATGACCCCGATGATGAGGTCGGCCACCGCCAGGCTCAGCAGGAAGTAGTTGTTGACCGTCTTCAGCTGGCGGTTGACCTTGAAGGACACCACCACCAGGACGTTGCCGATGATGGTGATCAGCGACAGCAGGCTGGTGAGCAACACGATGAACACCACCTGCCACACCGGGAAGCCGTGGAAAAGCTCAGGAGTGGCCGTCCCGTTGGGATCGTCCGAGGTGAGGTTGTAGAGATCCCCGCGGAAGGAGGCGTTGTTATCCAGGGCGGTGAGGTGAAGCAGTGGCCAGGGGTCTCCGCTTTCTCCTCTTTGGTGCAAAGTATTGGATTCTGGGTGGGCACCGCCGCCAGGGTGAGCTGTGATGAGAGTCAGGAAAATGCCAGGGTCTGTGCTGTTGGAGCTCATCGTTAGGTCCTGGCATATTCTGGAGAGAGAGACAGAGAGAGATGGAGAGAGAGAGAGAGAGAGAGAGAGAAAGAGAGAGAGAGAGGGAGACAAAGAGAAAGAGAGAGAGAGAGAGAGAGAGAGAGAGAGAGAGAGAGAGAGAGAGAGAGAGAGAGAGAGAAAGAGAGAGAGAGAGGGAGACAAAGAGAAACAGAGAGAATGAGAGAGAGAGAGAGAGAGAGAGAGAGAGAGAGAGAGAGATGGAGACAAAGATAGAGAGAGAGAATGAGAGCAAGAGAGAGGGAGAGAGAGAGATGGAGACAAAGAGAAAGAGAGAGAGATGGAGACAAAGAGAAAGAGAGAGAGAATGAGAGAGAGAGAGAGAGAGAGAGAGAGAGGGAGAGATGGAGACAAAGATAAAGAGAGAGAATGAGAGCGAGAGAGAGAAATGGAGACAAAGA
>OOFB01014719.1:31215-44436 GCA_900323305.1 Trachyrincus murrayi | reverse complement strand
CAAAATCAAAAACACCCCCCCCCCCCCCCCCCCCCATCTATTCTCTCTTCACCCCCCGTCTGACCCCAACTTTACTCTTTCATCCTCTAGCCCTTCATTCTCTTCCCTCCCTTCTCTTTCCTTATTATTTTCCCCAAGTCAAGCGGGGCCCCCGTTGGCCAGCGGGGATGGAGAAGCGGAGGCATGGCTTTAAATAACTGCCTTGGTGGTTAGCTAATGACTGTGTTCCCTGCATCGCTTTGGGCTGCAGCAGCAGAAGAAGCAGCAGCAGCAGCCCGGTTTGCTACAAACCAAAGTATTTTTCTGGCAGACCTCCATCAGGATGCCTACCAGCAAGCCTGCTGTGGTGCTTTCAGAGAGAGAGAGACAGAGAGAGAGACAGAGAGAGACAGAGTGAGAGAGTGAGATAGGGTGAAATGGAGTGAGATAGAGAGATAGAGAGAGGAATAGAGTGAGAGATAGAGACATCTGGAAAGGAGACAGAAAGAAAGAGAGAGAGAGAGAGAGAGAGAGAGAGAGAGAGAGTGAGGCTGAGGAAGGTCGCAGAGTGCAGCATGCGTGTGTACGTGTGCACACGCACACAATGAATAAAAGTGTGTGTTTGAGATGCGTCCCCTGCTCAGCAGTGCAAGCCTGAAATTGGCAATAAAAAAGAAGGTTGATTTCCTTTCTGATTACCTCTCAAAACATGCTCCGGCCTTTGATGTGCAGCGCCTGGGAGAAATAGGCGAAGCTGTCCCTACTGCATTAGCCAAATGATCACTCTCCATCTCCAACTCCAAATTGAGAAAAGCTGCGAATCTCTCACAATCTCTCTCGCTCTCTCTCTCGTGTTTGACACTAAACCCATTTACTCAGCAAATAACTGTCACACGTTCTATTATATCCTTAATAGGCATGGTTTTATAATTAATCTGATGTCACAGGGGCTAGCCAATACATTCTTTACATGCTCTGGACTATTCATTACTTTGCACTTAACTTTTTCTTTTATCATAATATAAATATGTGCCTGTCTTTTCCCTGTTTGCCTTCTCTATTCCTTGAGATACAATGGTGGTGTGGAGGACGAGACAATACAATCCTTGTTATATGAACTTTCTATTGTTGACATCATATTTGGGGCTTTTTGGGTCTCTTGTCAATCTAGTGGTCGCTGTGGTTTTATTCTTCCAAATTCCAAATTGTATTCCTTCCAAAAATGCCCCAAATTACATATTGGGACTTTCATATATGAATTTGTTATATAGTACAGCCATAATTGACAGGCCAGGGAATCCTCGTATTGGTTATTGGACAAAGATGGAGCACAAAGACGGCTAGACACATGTCTAGCCATGAATCCTCACCTGTTCCTCGTCTCTCTCTCCAGGCCAGATCCTCCCTCCTCCATGAAAACTCTCCAACTCCCGGACCTTCTTTGCCTATTCTTAGGCTCTTCCTGCCTGTTTCCATGGCAGCGGAGGTGAACAGGTTGATGTGTGTAGGGGACTGGGGAGTGGCATACAGATGCGAGTCTTGGAATTCATCTTCATCATCGTCCTCCTCTGGGTCCGACCCCTCTGACCTCTCCACGTGTTTACTGCTGGCCGAGGTGCTCCAGCTGGGATTGGACAGGCTGAATCCCGGATGCCCCGACGGCCCGATCTTCATCCACGGCTGGCCGAGGCCTCCCCAGCTCCCTCCAAACGAGGAGAGGTGAGAGGAGCCTAGCCCCAGGGAGGTGAGCGGGGTTTGCTTAAACCTCTCTGACGACAACCTCGGTAATGATGATGCGCTGGTAGCAGCGGAAGAGAAAGTCTCCCTGACATTCTTGCATAGCCACGGTGAGTCCCTCGGCGCTTTCCTTCCCCCATCCGCCGGCCCTGGGACGTACCCCCCTGGCTGGGGCTTGGGACCAGTCAACCCCCGCACGCCCTCCTCCTCCTCTGCATCCTCCTCCTCCTCCTCGTTGGGGTCGCATCGGTGGTGGCGGTGTTTACGTTTGTGTTTGTGTTCGGCCCTCAAACAGCCGCAGCCGAGGGTGGAAGCAAACCCTGCACTGGGACGTTGTACTCCTCCCACTGCTCCTCCTCCTCCTCCACCACCGACCCTCCCCGCGTCTCCCTCACCCTCGGCCCCCAGGCCTCCGTCCCTCATCACCCTGCCCACTCTCCGGTGGAACCTGGCCGGGTTGAGGAGAAAGTGTGGGTGGTGGGGCTGGTGGGAGACGTACTGGTGAGGCGGTGGCAGAGGGTAGGAGCTGTGGAGATGCGGATAGATGGGCGGGGGGTACCCTCTATAGAAGCCCATGTCGTCGATCGTGTCTTGGAACTTTGAAGGGCAGCCACACTGTCTGCGGTCTGGCTTCCTGCCACAGTGCAGGGGTTGGCACGGGTAGAAAGGCTGGGGGCTGTACGAGGGATTTGTTGAATAAGCAGACGGATGGGGGGAGTAGAAGCCGTTCAGATTGATCCGGAAGATGTTGGAGCGCATGGGGTGCGAGGACGAAGGGTGATGGCGCCTGCCTCCATCGACCTTCACGCCTCCCTCCACGCCCGGCCCCAGCCCTGACCGCACCCAGCCGCGGCGTCCGATGTGGACCTCGCCGAAGTGGCCAATCAGATCCTCCAGTTCGGCCAGGAACTCGGGGTCGTGCATGTGCAGCTGCTGGTGCTTCTTCTTGTGTTTACTCTTGTGTTTCTTCATGGCGTTGTGCCCACCGTCCACCTGAGTGTTGGGACCCTGGCAGGGGCAGGCACACATACAGCTGCAGGAGGACACGCAGTCAAAGTCCCTCCTCCCGTGTCTATGCCTCTCCCTCTGCCTCTCCACAGCCGCAGGGCCGGCGATAGGAAGAGTGTGTCTGTGAACGGCAGCGAGGTGAGAGGCAACCGGGGAGGGGCGTTTTGCTAAGGCAGAGGGGTACCTCTGCCCCCCCAGGATCAGGCCCGTCCGGAAGATGCCGCGCCCCCCCCTCATCTCCCCTCCCCGCTCGGAGATGCTGGCGTTGTCGGTCCCGATGCCGCTGTCGCTAGGCAGCGTTTCCTCGCTGTGTGACTCACTCCTGGGGGAAGGGATGGCCTCTTTCAGGTGAGCGGGGGAGGCGGGCGAGTGATGCAGGGGCGGGGCGAGCGCAGAGAGCTTACAGGACGACTGGTGGAACGGGAAGTGCAGTCTTCCCTGACAAGGACAACTCTTCTTCACGAAGGGAGAGAGGGAGGAGGAGGAGTTGGGGGGAGGAGGAGGAGGATGCGGGGAGGTGCAGGAGGAGGAGGGGGAGGGGAGGGAGAAGGGGTGCGGGAAAACCAGGGAGGAGGACGCGGGGTCCGTGAAGCTGCCCTCGCTGTAGGGGCTCTGAGCCCCGCTGGAGTGGGTGAGTGATGGGGAGGGGAACGGGTGAGCGGCCGGGGGCTGGAGCTGGTGAGAGGCAAAGAGTGAGCTCTCCGACAGACTGGTGAACAGAGGCGGCTGAGGGGATCTCTGGGCGTTTAAGGGTGCGTTGAGGTTGCCCGCTGCAGCTTTGGGCTTGCGTCCTCTCCTCTTGCCCATGTAGATGGTCCCCCTTTTACTGACGTTGATCTGAGCGGCCCATTTGTCCCCCAGCGGGGACAGGGCCGAGAGCGTGTTCACCGTGGCCTCCTGTGGCCGGCACGGCGCAGGCGCACCCTCGCACTCCACCTCTCCTCTTGTCACCCTTCTCCTCACGTACTCGGAGCGCATCCCTGTGTAAAGCCTTTTCCGCTTCTTCTTTATCTCGCTAATGAGCTTTCGGATTTTCAGCTGCCTGATGCCTCGCTCGGCATTGAAGCCCTTGTATCTCCCTTTGCCTTCCAAGGGGCTCGGTCGATCTCCACAGGGGTCTTCGGGGAGGGGTCGCTTCGGAGGGCGGCCCCTCTTCCTGGGTGTGGCGTTAGAATGGGCCACACCTTGGAGAGAGGGACCGGTCTCCAGCGAAGGGGCTTTCGGACATCCCGGACGAGGAGCATCTTCTGTAACCGCTTTAGGGGAGGATCTCGGCGTGAGCTGCTCAGTGTGAGATTTGGGCCGGCCTCTCTTTCGCGCGGGTGTCATGGGATAACTCGGAGAGTGGAGTTGACTCACACTATGTACAGGCGATGAAGGTCTGCATGGTGCCCGGTGAGGAGATGATGTTGGAAGTGAGGAGGAGGAGGTGGTCAGGTGTGCCAGATCCATAGGTCGGTCCGGGGACTTTGTAGACGGGCAGGTCTTGATTTTCTCTGGCAAGCTTAGAAACGAGTTGAGGCAGGAATCCGAAGGGGCTTCCTGGTTCTCTGCTCTCTGAACCCTGTGCACCAGCTTGGTCCAACTGGGGCGCCTGGCCTTACGTTTCTTCAGCGGTCGGCTGTCCTGCTCCTGGGGAGCGGTGGAGGCTGACGTGAGGGAGCAGGCAGCAGGAGGAGAATGAGAGAGAGGAGGAGAAGGGGGAGGAGAGCGGTGGCTTGGAGATACGGGCTGATATCTCAAGGGGACGTACTGTTCTTTAGATTTAGTGTCGTCACCTGCAGCAGCTGACTCTGCTTCTTTGACTGTCTTGTTGGTAGTTTCCTCTACCTTCTCCCTCTCACCTGGGATGGCTAATTTACAGACCCTATCTTGCTTAGCAACATCATCTATTTCACAGGGCTCATCTCTCTTGTCTTTTCCCCTGTGGCTTTCCAGGCTAAGTTTATCCCTCTTTCGCTCAATCTTCCCCCTATCTGTATGTTCTGCTCCCTCTCTCTTTGTACCATGATTCCTTCCCCGCTCCTCCTTCCCTTTCCCATGTCTTGACTTCCTGTCCTTCTCTCTCTCCTTTTTCTTCTTTTTGCCCTCCTCCCTCCTCCCTCCTTCACTCTTGGCTCCTTCCGCCTCACCTCGGTCTCGCTTGTACTTTTTCTCTTTCCTGTTCCCTCTCTTTGCTTTCTTCTCCTTCTCCCTCTTCTTCTCTAGAAGAGGAGGTTCTTGTGTTGTGTCGGAGCCGCCAGAGAAGAGCTGTGAGGGCGGGGAGGAGGTCGATCGTGGCTTCGGGTCGACCAAAGGCAGGCAGTCAGAATCCGACCTGCTCTTTTGGAAGTGGCAGAGCTCTGTGTGTGAGTTGCTGGAGACGGTCGGCGGCCTTGCTGCGGGCTCTACATCATTGGGAGTAGAAGTCAACGATCTGCTGACGTTTCCAAATTTGACCTTTGAGGTCCGGGCATGACTGCAGCCGCCCAGCGGGCCTTTCCCATTGGCTGGCCTCTTCTGCCTCCCCGATCCGTTATGCTTGCTGTGGGTCTCTCCCTCGTTTCTGGGTTCCCCCGCAGAGGTGGTTGGGGCGGACAGGGCGGTGGAAGGATGGGTGGCGGAGGAAATCGACTGGTCTGTTTTCAAAGAGCAGCTTTTGTGTCCTGCAGTGACTGGAGAGTAAGTGCTGATACCGGAAGGCTTATCTCTCATTGCCTTTCTGGAGGGGCCATTTGCATTCGCCTCCGTCTTACTGGATGGTTTGATAGAAACCTGCAAGTAAAGAAAAAAACCCAAGGTAATCTTTGTCTTTAAATGGCCATTATGTCATTATTGAAGGGAAGAAAACAGTGAAGGGCAAAGATGTTGAACAGAAAAAACACAATGACTTTTGTTTCTGTGGGACTGGTAAAGGAGAGATTGAGGACAGAATGACTCAATGGGGGAAGGAAAAGCGGGTATATTAAGTAGAAGTAGAGAGTGAGGTTATGGAAACAGGAGTAGAGTTGGCACAGAAGGAGGACAAATACAAACGCTGAAAAAACAGAGAGAGGGGGGGGGAGAGAGAGAGAGAGAGAGAGGCAGAGAGGGGGAGTGAAAGATAAATGGAGCAGGTAGAGAAAAGAGGGGATGTAAAAATAGAAGAAAAGGACAGAGATAGAGAGAGAGGCAGGGGAACCCAAGAGAGACAGCTGTGCTATTGGTGGCTATAAATTGCCACTAATCGAGATGGGAAGTCTTGACATTTTATACATGTCCTATAATTTTGGAATGTTGATGGTTGAGTGGTGTTTTCACAGCTAAAGCAATAGGCCTCCCCTTGGGTGATTGTCATGAAGACGAATGAACAAATGTCTGCTTCAGCTTTCAGTAGTTGCTGTGCTGTTGTCCTATTTATAGGTCTGTTGACTCAAATCTACTGCTTGGGTTTCTGTATTTAAACAAAAGCTCTATTACTACCTCTGCTAAGAGCTAAGAGCTGATTTCTTGCACCAGATAACACCGGTGGTTGACTACAGTAACCAAAACTCATTGCACAGAGGTGTCATTAATGTATTACTAAGTGGTTGTGGTTCAGAAAGACACTTTTAATTATCCAAAAGAATACAGAGGCAAGCTGTGTATGCGAGACAAATGGCCCCTTTTCTTCCTCTAACCTACCTCACGGTCTGTCTTGGTCCCTGGGCTGGCAGGAGCAGAGGCAAGCAGAGCTGCTGACGATAATAATGGCGGTGGCTGCAGTGACCGTGATGAGGATGAAGGTGGAGAGGGTGCAGTTAATGCAGTTGGTTTGGTCTGTGGCTGGACGGCGTCCAGCACAGAGCTCTGCTCTCTGGTGGTCTCCCCCGGCGCGGGGCTAGCGATGCCCTGTTGTCCCACTCCTCCCTCTCCGCCGCCCCCCCGCTGTGCCTCCGCCCTGCCCTGCCTCTGGTAGGTCCTGAAGGTGGGCTTGCACACATAGCTCTCCAACATCTTGGGGGGCTTCTTGGTCCTCTTGGCTTGGAGTCCGATGTGCAGCCGCACGCTGCCCTCTGGGCCGGCGGTGGTGGCCCCTGGGAAGAGGAGCGGCCGCTGGCCTGTGTCTCCGCAGCGGCCCTCGATCAGCAGCTCCAGCACCGCCCCCTTGTCCCCTCCCGGGCCGCTCCTCCCCGCTCCTCGGCTCTCCTCCTCCTCTTCCTCCTCTTTACCCACCTCCCCATTCTCCACCACCTCCTTCTCTCTGCTCCTCTTCTTCTCCCCCACCCTGTCCCGTCGGGGCTCCTCGGTGGAGGAACCGCGGGGTGTGGGGGGTGTGGCGGGTTTGGCGGTGCCGGCTGTCGGAGGGGTACCCCCCTTCGCTCTCTGGTCCATCAGAGAAGTCAGGGGGGAGGGGCAGGGTGAGGTGGGGTTCCCAGTATAACGGCTTCAAAGCAGCGCTGATGACTCAAAATACGGCTGGAGGTGGCTAGGCTGGAGGAACAGAGAGAGAGAGAGAAAACCAGAGAGAGAGAGAGAGAGAGAGAGAGAGACAGAGAGAGAGAGAGAGAGTTTCGTTATTAGTCATTTGATCAAGTTCTTCATCATGTTGAGCGGTGAGGGGGAAAGTCCCCTTCGTCCATACGGCCGAAGTGCTCTAAATCCTCTAGAGATGACCTCACCCTACAGAAACACTGGCCGTCTGTCAGATTCCAAAGAACTGTTTCAAGTTCCGTTAAAGAAAACCATTAACTGAACATAGTCATAGCCATCGTCATAATATTCACCTAGTTGACGAACTATGAAACAAAATATCAAATATCAACGGCACTTCCTCTACCGCTGAAGAAGAAGTGATGGCATTAACGGCCAAGCCTAACATGTCAGCCAATCATTTCATAACATGCTGCCACTGTTATTTTATAACAAGTTTGAGCTCCCTCTCATATAAAGCCTGCAAGGGGCTAACAGTACACCCATCTGGCTAGCGTGTTTTATCACTCTGTTATAATCCAATCAAACCCAGAGGGATCCAATCATAACCTAAAACCATTCGCCCCCACGCTAACTACCCGTTTTAGGCCTAGTTAGATGAATATGAGCACCAAATGTTATATATAAAGAGACAACACTTCCTCAACTGGTAGTTGTTGTTGTCCTTGAGTTGTAGACTTCTCCTCTCCTCCCAAATCAATACCCAATCAGATCCTCACAGATCCACACATCTGATCCCCCCCCCTCCCTCTCTCTCTCTCTTAGTCTCTTCTATCATCAAACTCTCTGTTTTCGGTAACTCCCCCAAGCACCTCCCCTCCCCACCGCCGCCTCTGCTGTACTTTCTTTTCTCTCTGAAACTCCCCTGTTTGTCAGCATGCCACTGCATACATTATCTTAATCCTTTTCACTTCTCTCGCTCTCTCTCTCTCTCCCGCTCGCTCTGTCTGTGTCTGTCTCTAGCCCCGTCCCCCCTCTCAACATAATAACACATGGTAAAATAGTCAACTCAAGTGCTGTTTCCATGTTAATCAGAACCATATTTTCCTCCACCTCTTTTCCTCTTCCCCAACCTAAATCCCTCCATTCACGGTCCGACCCGTCCCCTCCTCCCTCTCTATAGTAACACGAATCTGAAGGAAAAGGGTAAAAAAAAAAAAGATTTTTGGAAATGAGTGCAAATTCCTTCCTCCTCCCATTGCTTCCTCTAAGTCGAGTAAGCTTTTCATTGACCCCATTGTAAATGTGCTTTTAATGTGACATTACTGTTAGTAACACACCCTAAAATAACATTCTCCTCAGCGGCGAAAACTTTCCCCCCATCGCACTCTCAATCACGCAACGTTAAGCCGGAATTTGAATGCAAGAGAAACAGCGTCCAGTGTCGTGCTTCCTTTATCAAATACGTTCCTTCTCTCTCTCTCTCTCTCTCTCTCTCTCACCCATTTTCTAATAAAACACACCCCGCCTGGCATCTTTTTTTCTCCCCCCATCTCTCTCCTGAGAGCCACTTATGAAATAGCTCATCTGTCTTTCAGCATGCTGGACTGCCCTTTAGATGTAAAAGAACCCCTCAGACAATGTTTTCATTTAAGAGCTCTGCGGGCCATATTTCTTACCTCCCTCCACACCCAAGCCCCCTTACTTGATTCCAAATCAACATCTGTTCCAGTAACCGTTGTTATGTAACAGAGTTGGGAAAAGCCCTTCAAGGCCAAACTCTTACTACAATGAACAAAATAAATATGATTACTGTAACTGTGGCCTGTTCCCGCCTGCAGGGCAAGGATGTAGGAAGCACCCTGAGCCAGTGGAGTTCTTAAAAACTTGTGCTTCATTAAACAACAATATAAAGGCAATATTGTCTATCAGCAGGTGTCTTCACTTAAAGGCCAAGTTTATTGAACGCCACTCTAATGGTCTTTCATGCAATAATGTAAATCTAAACTGAACGGAAATATATCCAAATGTGAAAGGCAGAATGATGAACCAAATGATTGATTCTTATTGGTTCTCCATATGTCCAACCATCTCCATCCCACCCTGACCTTATCTCCAATAACAACAACAACGTTATTATTATACTGCCTGAAACTGTCCAAGAAAAACATATCTGAGCTGGGCAATTATGCTCCACGATTACATTTCAGTGGAGCCAACTAAACACAGGGGTTGTTTTTAAGTTTAAGGCCTATGTCAAAGTCTCCCTGGGGAGACTTTGACACAGGCCTACATCATGTGATATATGTATGACATAGCGTTAGTAGCATGCTATACATGGGTGTACCAGCTGCGTAGGCTGCTGCTGAATGATGAAGCTACTGTAGATAAGAGTACATCGGGGGGGTGTTACCGCACTGGAGCAGCCCATCACTGATTTGGTGAGGACGCGAACAGGAGCTTCGGCTCGATAATGACTTTGCGCACCTTATTAGAAAATGTCTTGATACGTGACCACTGTCGCACTAACTAACCGAACGACGACACACACACACATGCACGTGTTGTTGTTGTCATTTCGTATCCGCCACAATAATATGTTAGATCGCGGTTGATATTACCGACGTTATAAGCAACTAATGTAGCGACACAAGCGGGTTAAATAATACATTTGACTTTGGTAGGCTGTGTGCGATGTGGGTGAGTCTCTCCGTCCCTATTTACAGTCCACCGCCGCCGCTTATACTCGTGCCAGCCACATAGTAATACCCTAATAATAATAACAACCACGCACATTAAACTTATACAAACATACACCATCAGAGCTAGAACGGATAAAACGGTCGCCCGGCTGGCCATTTTTCCATTAAACAGATGCGCTTTGGCCATGTTGATGATGACAGGCCCTGCACACATGAATACACACTGCCATGACATTTTGAAATAAGGCTACGTAGGCCACTTACCCCGAGAGCGCGTCCCAGAACTAACTGCGTTTAGTCAAGGGCTCGGCGTGCTGCTGGCTCGCTCTCCACGGTTCGCGGTACTAGCAGTAATCCAAAGATCGTGGTGCAATAGGTGTTGCTTTGATTATATAACTATGGCCGCTACGCCTCCTAAGCGACTTTCAATCTCATCAGCTCGCGCAGTGTCTACTGTGCAACAACATTCGCGCGGGTGTTTTCATAATCATACAGTCGAGAGGTCTCTCCGGAGGCGCATCTCTGCAGCTAGGTGGCGGTGCAGTAGTAGTGTATTATTCACCCACCTCTCGGTGAAAGTTACATCGTGGCAACCGAATTATAACTTGAAGATTATTTTTTTTACACATGCATACGCCAGTAGGGTCGATGTTTTTTTGAACGCATAACTCGCAGGGCTACTACTGTCTTTGTTTGATATGATAACATTGGAAAGTGGTTGGTTGAATGTGTGGGAATGCGGAGCCATTTTCGGGTGCCCAGAGGGGGAGATAAAACGTCGAGCACAGCATCGGATCTCATTGCAGCTTATAATAGGCGACTAGGGAGGGCTATTTAGATGGCTAATAAAATGGCGACGACTGTCGAAGTTTGATTGTTGACATACAGTATATGTGGGTATTGGACCACAGACTGGTAGTGACATATACGTTTGATCATGTTTAATAAACGATGTATTCCCGAATTGGGTCCGAGAAAGGGATTTATTTACAAGAGGGTTGATATTTACAAGAACAAATTAAAACTTAATAACCATTGCTATAACAGCAATTGTTTTATTAGGCCCATACACCAAGTGTATCAAGTCTACATTGGAATTGTAAAGTTAATATATGCGGCGTATTATACATTTGCAATGATCTGCCAATACATCCTTTATTACTCACAAAGGTTTATAAGTGACACTACCATCGAAATAGTTTTGAGCAGTAAACCAACAAGATCGATTCCCCTCATTGTATGTCCTAAACTAAAGCACCTATTATTGATTGCCGCTTAAAATAGCCTATATACCTTTTGAGTAATACATTGGATGCAACATTTACAGTTACTATCTATTATACATCAACTATCTGTCCGTTTATTAAATGTATGAGAAGTGAACAGTCTGGAAGCTAGCACAAACAGACATCCGGTCCATTCCTATGAAAAGTAAAGGTTCAGTTACTCTTCAAATAAAATGAATGTGATATACTGGATGTATATGAATACAAGCAACTCAAATTACTACGTAGTTGTGTGTATGTTGACCTCATTGACACCCAACATTTTCTACTAGTTATTAAAATATTAATATTCAATTCAGTATGATAATTACATTCAACAAACCATACATGTAAAAAGCCTTGTTGGTGCTGTTTATTTATTTTAAATAAAAAGTATGTTGTATACTGTCTAACCATTGCATTGAACTATTCTAAAAGATAGCACGTTGGGTAAGTAACAATATTTGTGTTATTCTGTTTTTAAACAGAATAACATACATATATTTTGTTTATATACAGTATGTGCTTTTATCTTGGTGGCTGAAGGATATATTTCCGGTTTTACCTTTACTTACCATCTGTGACGCAACTTCCTTGTCTGCAGCCAATGATGGCGATACCCATAACATATCTATAGCACATTGACTATACGACCTATATCGTGCTATTGCTTAAAGCCAAACCAGGGACATATTTCAAAATACATGCCGTGTTTGACATTATTATCAAAACACTGATTGTCCGGTGAGTTGTTAGCGGTGGAATAGTGCTGCTTTTCACGTGTAACTGTGAATGCGTGCTTCTCGGTTAAGCTGCCAGCCAAATGTGTAGCCTACGCAAGGTTACGGTGACAGCAAAATGTCATCCTTGCCTGCTTTTAAAAAACAAAACGCTGATCAATTACGTCTACAGTTAAATTATCAACACTCATTTGATCATTTCTATTTCAGATCATGGCTCTCCAGAGAGTGTCCTTCAGACTACGACAAACGGTAAGTTCAATGTCAGCTAATAAGTTTAGACAACCTCAGCTCTGGTGCATTGAATGCGATTCGTCATTATGTGTAATGCTTGATGAATATGTTCAAAGTTACTGCTAACTGGCAAGTGCTGAACTAGATCAAGCGACCTTATTTGCAAAGGCTGCACGAGGATGCTCATACCTTGTTGTTTCCAATATGATGTAACCAGTGTGTATTCTAATACTGTTGTTAACAGGTAGCAGGTGCTCGGTCCATTCATACAAGTGGGTGTGGACATCAGCAGGAGGCATTGGCTGTAGAATCAGAGACGAACCCAGACCCCTTCTCCATCTTCAGAACCCAGGAGAGCGATCCTGTAAGTGTCCACCATTTCCCTTAGACCAGGGGTGTCAAACTCAATCACAGAGAGGGCCAAAATTAAAAACTGGCACTACGTCGAGGGCCAAACAGGTCAACATTTATTAAACAGGATAGACAGGATATTGGATAAATTGCAAAAAGAAAACATATTTAGGTAAGCTACATTCTTCTTTTATGTACATGTGTCAGACCCAGATGTTTGGCATCTTTTCTTGGCTGCCAATTCATTAATGTTTGTGGTTATGTTCTGTGCTGTGGAAACTCGCGGGCCGGATATAATTGTACCGCGGGCCGGATGTGGCCCACGGGCCTTGAGTTTGACACCTCTGCCTTAGACCTTACGACCAATGCTCTCAAACTATATGATCACGTGACTAAGATGAATGTTGTTTTTATGGATCATGTTGGAATGATGAATGATGCAGGTAAATGGGAACCTATTCAACTGACCTCTGGGATTTAATTAATCTTGTTCTCTTGCAGGCAGGTCATTCGGAAAAACACTTTGGTCAGTACTACACTGTTCCACCTGCACACGTTCAGACCACATTCCCTCATGGCTTCCCTGCACGCTTTCAACTACAGGTAGGTGTTACATCATTTTTGATACTCAAAACTCACTTTTTTGTTTTTAAATTTCCTCTACCTGATGAAACGATATTCACTGTGTGTGTGTGTGTGTGTGTGTGTGGGTGAAGACCTTCAACGAAGGCTGTGTGATGGTGAGACCGCCTGCTGTGGAAGTCATCTCCTACTTGAAGAGAGCCGACTACAGCAAACCCGCCCTGCACTTCCTCTTCTGTATCCTTCAAAAAC